>CM042144.1:1978902-1988902 GCA_023376005.1 Doryteuthis pealeii | reverse complement strand
ATATATATATATATATATATATATATATACTTTAACTTTTGAATAACGTTTGATATCGTAGTAAAAGGAAATTCCTGACCTGAGTTCAAATCCTAGGCAAGGGTAATTGCATTACACTACTACCAGAAGAGCCGGTTTAGCTCAGTCGGTAGAGTGTTCAATCTAGTAACCTTGAGGTTCCTGGTTCGATACCAGTTCTCGCCAACTCAGCGTATGAGTAGGCAGGGATCTGTGCAGTAAAGTAAGGAGCTGATGGTAGATGTGGCACTCCACCTCAAATGCAAAAACAATCTCCTTAGTCTAGCGCTAGTGAAAAGGATATACTCCCTCACTGTTTGGTTGATACCGACATAAGGCCACCCTGACGACTTTACTTTACTACCAGAAGTGTGTAAGGCAGACTGGACTCTTTAGCCTTTGTTAGTATTAAGTATCTGGCCGCCATCCTTGGCCAGTTGTAAAGAACTTAAAGTAAATTAAGTAAGTAAGTCCTGTGATATAGAATCATTTGGTAAGTGAATAAGTCCTAAGTTTGGGAATCCTACGTAGTGTCAAAAAGGTGAAGCGATATAATCCTATGGTCCGTCGTCCAAGAAGATCCAAGTAGTAATGCTTAGGTATGACCAGAAAAGGACAGTATAAATGATAATATCAGCAGCAGAGCACTGCCAGTGATTGGACAAGAATATGGTCACATGACTATCGCCCTGTCTATAAATAAGAGTGGGCGTCTAGCACACACCTTATATCCCATGTGGCGCCTCCCGTGGTGTAATGGTTAGCAAGATAGACGCGTAGACCATTGTTAGTGAGTTCGATTCTCACTGGGTGCCCCATAATCTGGCCTTGTGCCACATCTAAGCTAAGCTTAGTAAATAACTATATCCCATGTGGTGTAATGGTTAGCAAGCTCGCTTCGCAAACCATTGTTAGTGAGTTCGATTCTCATTGGGAGCCCCATACTTCTAGCCTTGTGCTATATCTAAGCTAAGTTTGGTAAATAACTATATCCCACGTAGTGTAATGGTTATCAACCGGGATTCTCAAACCATTGGTAGTGAGTTCGATTCTCATTGGCACCCCATACTTCTGGCCTTGTACCGCATCTAAGCTAAGCTTAGTAAATAACTATATCCCACGTAGTGTAATGGTTAGTAAGCTAGATTCGCAGACCATTGTTAGTGAGTTCGATTCTCACTGGGCGCCCCACACTTCTGGCTTTGTACATCTAAGCTAAGCTTAGTAAATAACTATATCCCACGTAGTGTAATGTTTAGTAAGCTAGATTCGCAAACCATTGGTGTTCGATTCTCATTGGGCGCCCCATACCTCTGGCCTTGTGCCACATCTAAGCTGAACTTAGTAAATAACTATATCCCAGAAAAGTCAACAGTTAGTTAACCAGTCAGGAGGAAAAATTCAAGACTGACTTACTTCACTTGAAAACATGGCCCTGTGTCATACCCTGCTTCGGGTAAATATATTCTTTCAGTTTGGAAGGTGTAAGGGTTAAATCGATTTGATTCGTCTTTGTTTATTGGTCCGTACGAATGTGAAAGAATAAAAGAAAATGATAATATCCATCAAGTTATTCGTGGATGAAATGCAAAGAAGAAGATCCAAGCAAATCCTCTTGAAGCGGCGCCTAATATCCCGGCGGAACATAGGATAACATCTAAAGATTGATGAAGGGGATTTTTTCAAGTGTTTTTTTAAAACCACTCTCATTTATCTTCAAAGAATTTGACGACTGCCTACTTTCCTCACGGCCAACCCGCTTCTTTCTTTTTTATTTGCCTCTCTTGAGTAATCTAAGGATTTATCAACATATGACAACGAATAAATAGTTGTTTTCTTAACTCCACACACAAAAAAAGTAATTAATTTCGAAAATGTTCAATTCAGATTTGTTTTCAAGGTGATCGGATTTTTCTATTTTTCTTTACACTAAAACGTGATGACAGAATATCGGCTTGATAAAAGAAAATAATTTCAAACGAATAAATCGTTCGTAGAAGGTTATTTAATTCTTTGAAAGTAGAAAGGAAATATAAAAATAAACATATTAACATGCCGTAAGTGTTGGCAGAGACAGTTACGCATCTTTTATTGAAATATTGCATCATGCAAGACTACAATGACAGGTAAAAATAGCTAGGAATCGAATGCTGTTTTTCAAAGCGCGCAGGCAATTATACTCTTCTAAAAAATGCACCCAATCGTTGGGGCTTAAACTATGATGACTGTATAAAAGGAAGACCCCTTTATAAGGTGATGTTCTTTGCGTAAAGAGGAACGAAATATTTCTCTCCTACTTCTACTTGTTTGAGTCATTATTTTTTGTTCACTTTTCCTTTTACCTTACCTCATACTGTCGGATTTTACTCTAACCCTCCTATCTTCATATATACATATATATACATATATATATATATATATGTGTGTGTGTGTGTGTGTGTGTGTATACCTGTGTCTTTGTCTCTCTCTCTCTCTCTCTCTCTCTCTCTCTCTCTCTATATATATATATATATATATATATATATATATATATGTATATATATATATATATATATATATATATATATATATATATATATAGGCAGAATGTTGCAGGAAATGGATTACCATAGTGGAAGGCAGAATGTTGCAGGAAAGGGATTACCGTAATTGATTACAAAGTCTAAAGTCCAAAAGCATTTACAAAAGAGTTGTAGGTAGCATTAGAAAGAAATAGAAATAGAAATATTTATTTACAGATAGATAGAATTACAACCAAATTCATGAATATTAGTATATTACATCCATAAAAATTAGTATTACATTCATGAAAAATTGTATATTACATTCACGAAAAGGTAGTGTAATTACATTCATGAAAATTAGTATATTACATTTGTTAGGTGGGATTCTAATTAGTTCAATTAACGAGAAGAGAGACCCTTAAAGTTTAAAAAAAAAACAACAACTAAAAACATTTCTAATCTTATTATAATGGAGATTGTGTGTTTTTCTGTCTGTAACCGAAACTAAATCACTACTCAAGTCACAATTCCCTTAGTTATTGACGTCACATTCACCATGAATTTATCCTTATTTTAACCTCAATTATTAATAAAATTGTTTTACATTATTAATACTGTTAACCATATTTACATACTAACAACATGCAATTGTATTTATATATACAACAAAATAGCGGTTTACAGTGTGAACGGGAAGGCTAATTTGCATATTGATATTAAAAATGTAATTTTAATAAATATAT
The DNA here is from genome assembly GCA_023376005.1 of Doryteuthis pealeii. Taxonomy (NCBI): domain Eukaryota; kingdom Metazoa; phylum Mollusca; class Cephalopoda; order Myopsida; family Loliginidae; genus Doryteuthis; species Doryteuthis pealeii. Next base: position 1,985,637 of record CM042144.1, on the reverse strand, counting down.
GCTTAGTATTATTGATTTCTAACTGTTTGGCTTTATTCTAATGAATATAAGCAAAAATCTCTTCAATGAATCTTAAATGAAATCAATTAACAAGAAAAGATAACTGTACTTTTATTCTTTACTTCCTATTTTAACTAAATACTTCGATTAGAAAAAATAACAATGAAAGACAAGAGTGATAGAAGAGTAAATTTCAGTTGTTCTATTTTTCGATTATATCCCCCTCTGTTTCAAATCTTTTTATCTGCATTCTTATTTAGTTTCATTAGCGTTTCTAATTTAATACGATATTTCATTGCATTAAAACTTAAATACTTGCACCCGGAGGGTGTATATATTTGCTAGTAATAATAAGTTAACAAGAAATATCAATTTAATATGTGTAATATTTCAAATCACAAAAAAAGCGATAGCAGCAAATACTGTAATAATAATTAATTTAAGCACGGAACACGATCCCTACATAATGTTATTTGAAATTATTAAGTGTTTTTTTAGTTTTTTTTAAATGAGTATTTAGTTGGAAAATTTTTAATGTCCAATAATGTATTCATAGTTTTTGATAGCGATGATTTATCCATAAAGCTGACTATTGCATTGAAGCAAGAACAAACATCCACCAGATGATTGCCGAGTTTGATATTGTTGAACAGAAAAACTGAGAGAAAAGAAATTGTGAAAACAAGTGGGTGATATTTTGTTAATGGATTTATAAACAAAAGTTAGCAATTTGAGTTTAAATATTGCTGGTAGTCTTAGTAGATTATTCACTAGTCACTTGGAATCAAATCAAATATGTAACGTGTCGTTGATTTAAGGAATTTTTAATTTCTATACTTATCTTGATCTGGGTATCTGTAATTCTTCATATCTGCTATTCTGGATAGGCGTAGCTGAGTCTGTTGCTGGGCTGGCTGGTTTCTCTCGGTTCTTCGAGAGGTCGGGAACAACTGGGGTCTTCCTACGTTCTTCTTTATGTCCGTTAGCAATTCTTAATGACGAATACAAGACGTTCATGTTTTTTTCTGGGTTCATTAATTTTATTTCCGCTATTATGTAACGTATAACTAAAATTTGTTTTTTTTTCTACATTTTCACATATCATTATTTTACTATTATACTCTTCTTTGAAATGCGACCCATCACTGGAGATTATACTATACTGAAAGAAGTCATCATCATCATCATGTCGCGCTTTCAGCGCGGATATCCATGACATTCTCTCTCCATCCGTCCCTATCGCTCTCCATTCTCGGGAGGTCCTCTATGCAGCATCCTGCATCCGCAGAGCTGATCAATGTACGTTTTTGCTGGTCAGCCCACGCTGGCTTGTCCATGTGCTGGCTTCCACAGGACGTCGCTTATGAGTTCGTCCTTGCTTCTCCAGCAGTGTGCCGCGTGTCTTGTCCGTCTTACTCTAATGGTTTGTGTGATATGTGGCAGGTGGCCGTATAGCTGTTTTCTCGTAGGGTTTTGTTTCCATGTCTTGTTCAGGATCACCCGCAGCATTCTTGTGCAGCTCCCATCTAGTTTATTCTCTAGACGCTTAGTTAGGGTCCAGGTGGTGCAGCTATACAGCAGTACTGATATGACAACGGCCTGGAAGAACCGTCTCTTTAACTTGTCTGTGAGGTTGGATTTCCATATGATCGATAGTTTATTTATAATGCTTTTCCTATACGTGCACTAACGTCATTTTCTGTGGAGGAGATGTTTCTGCCTAAGTATCTGATGCGGACTATGCTGATGATCTGGCACTACTCGCAAATACACCTGCACAAGCCGAATCCCTACTACATAGCCTAGAAAAGGCAGCACGAAAGCCACGTGAAATAAAACCGAGTTCATGTCTTTCAAAAACAAAAGCGACATCTCAACCATCGACGGCAAACTCCTAAACTCTGTAGAACTGAAAGAAGTAACGCACCCTAAATGTCTGTGCCCTAGGTTTGGCTGCATCTGATGGTAAATCCACTCTTCTAGAGATCTCTGGATTATGAAGAACCTCTTCATTGCCATTGAATCCCAATCTATTCTTACCCGGAGAGGTAGTACTGTGGTTTTGTCAGGTCTCTGTTTCTTTTTACGTCTATCACATTGATAATTTTTGTTCTTCGTCTTATCGACTCAGGCGTCTCTTTTCACCGTCTGGGCATTGTCTTTTTAGGTTTCATCCTGTGATCTTGTATTATCAGGAACAATACGATATATCTTCTTGTGTATACACACCTTTATTTCCTCGATTGAATTTTAATTTCCCGATACATTGTTAACTCACACGCGTGTATTATATTCTTTTTATATTAACTGAAATTGTCTGTTTCTCTTTAGGTTATTTTCTATATCAATGAAGTAAGAAATATTGTATAAGATTTAACTGGTGGTCTTTCATTGGAATCTAAGAGACAGCAAGTGACGTTAGGTCTCCACTGTAACGGAGGACTACAGAGATTGAACTCGCAACCACCAGGTTTTGAGCGGTGTCTCGTGGTAAGCCTCTTGCCCCCTATTGGTTGTGGTAACAAGTCCCATCAAAGGTTAAATACCGGAGGGAATCACTGGTCTTGTTGCATAGTGGTTTCTTCCAACTCACGCTACTCTGACTCGTATACATTGCGGGTATACAGCGGACATCGTTCCTGACCCCTAGACGATGTATCTAGTAGTCAGCTACTTCAATAACAACAGATACGCGTATACAAAAGATGACTCTTCTTTATTTTCTTCGGTGTGTGGTAGGTGAGTGGCGGGCATGGAAAATGACACTACGACTACTTATGTGGTGGTAGGTGGTGGGCGAGCCTCACTGCTCGCTAGCAGCGCCCGACCGTATCGACGGTCAGACACCTTCCGCTTTCTTCGCCGTCTCTTCGGGTCTCTCCGATGACCGCTTAAGTACTGACGACCGCCCACACATTCTTTTGTTCCTTGACCGGAAGTCCTTTCCCTTTGTTCAAGTTAGCGTTTGTCCAGATGAGTCCTTTGTCACACCTCTTTTGTTATACTAAGATTTCTGTCTCGCCTATCTATTGTTTTTCCCTGTTCAATTTTCCTTTGTCTTTTCGACTTCCCGCGCAAAACAAACAGTCAATCTGCAACAGTCTTAGCAGGGAGAACAAGTTAGCCCTGACAGTATTAATAACAACACTCGAGTGAGAAGACAAGAAGATTTTTTTAAGAATTGCACACAATATCCAGGATTCTTCTGATTATTCTAGATCGTATTTCTGTTGCGTGGACGGTCTCGATTCTTGCTAATCTCCAGCCTCTACCCCTGTTCTTTTTCAAGTCTTTGGGGACCGGTCCAAGTGCGCCAACTACAGATGTTACATATATATTTTAGCTCTCTTGTAAGATCAAAGTATTTTATATATTTTCGCTCTATGCCCCTTAGATTCTGCGGTTTTCTGGAACAGTAATATCCACTAGACGATGTTTTTTGGTCTTGTTAATTAGCACAAAGTCCGCTCTTCTAGTCAGAATTCGGTGTTCCGTTTGTATCTAAAAATCTCAGACTATTTCATGGGTTTCATTTTCTTGGAGATATTCTGGTTTGTTAGTTGGTTAGATATTAAGGCATGTCAACCCTTGTTGGGTTATTTTATTTTCATTATTGATGGGTATTCATTTTTAAGTCATTATAAAAAACAATTTTACAAAACTCATTTTTTCTAATAAACCCATAGATTGGACCCTAACAGGTACTACCACTCTGGGTCTGGGTGCAGCTGTTAGTAATGCTGAGTAATCCAAGGGGTGCTCACCACTCTCCAGAATTCTAAAATTAGAACTTCGCCAAAGATGCAGTTTAAAGTTACAGCCAGCACACAATTCTGGTTTGTGCTCATATCATTTGTTACTATGGTCAAACTTTTACCTTTTGCACAATTCCCAGTAGATCTCCTTTCCCACCCAGCCGTGACTAGTCTTAACTCTCTTTTGTACCAGTTTGTCGTATTCGCTTATTATGTTATACGTTTCACAAGACTCTGTATCTATGAAAGTAAGGCAACATTTGACACTGGATAAAAAGTCTACTCGAATAAAGACAGAAAAGCTGTTTAATGAAGTCTTGAAATACTGTTGAAACATTGAGGGACTTGTGGGAATGAAAAGGAAATTAAAATAGAATAAAATTAAAATAAAAAAAGCAATTTTAGACATAAGAATATTTAAGATAAAAATATTGCTTGCAAAAAGAATCCTCAAGTATTCCAACGCACACTTTACAGGGAATACGCTGGTGTTACATAATTATAGATCCCTAATACTTATATAAGGTAGTATAGAAACATAATGGCGATTAGTGCAGCTGATGGCCTTGAGAGTGAGTGATGGTGCTTGACCTCACTCTCATCTTGCTTTCCGGGGATAAATCGTGAGAACCGGAAGGCATAGAAGACCCTGTCTTCCGGTTTAAGGATAGTAAGTAAGTCTCAGTCAGTTAGCAGGTAGGATCCGAGCCCGATAGAATGTAAGTCGATCTGCGCAGATGTCTGGTGGGGATTTAACAATAAAATAAGATCAAAAATAAATCGAAGTCTTGTGATTATTATCTAAAAACTAACAATGACACAGGTCTTCTGATAACGAGAAATCCCTAAAAGAAAACCAGACCGAAGTCGCCGAGTCAACTCCAGACGCAAGATCTTAGAAGATACCAGACCAAGTCAAAATAGATGATAGAAATACCAAAGACGATCAGAATAGCAAAGCCGGCCAGAAGAAAAGACGACAAGAAGTAAGAAGTGAAGAAGGGTATGCAACAGCTGGCTCAGGAGAAAATTTCCTCTCCACGAAATAGCTATGTACCAAGAAAAAAAACCTATAGCCTAAAAGTATCTTTCGTCTTTGTCTCTTCTTTTCTCTTCCATGAATTCCTTTTTAGCTCGACGGCCGGCAGAACGATGAACCACATATAATGGAGTTTAAGAAAAAGGAAACTAGCAACGCTAGCAGCAACTCCCACCAAATAACTAAAAGCCAATCCGCATAAAATTTCTATTACCTCTTAGATTCTAATTAATAATTGTAAAGAGGTAGAATAGTTTGACACTGACACAATCATTCGGCTGGTCACGTCAAGCCCTAGCACCTAGATGACTTTCCCAACCCTATTGCCCTTATGGCAAGCCCCAACCCCTTTTTATCATATGGGTGCTAGAAGGCGTGGCTGCGGGTCTACATGTCCGGAATGACGTTAAATTCTATCTGATGGTGAGGTTCCAGTTTTGGAGGTTTGGGAATATGGAGCACCCCTTCATCACCATTGCTCCCTGGTCCACTCTGACCCGGAGTGGTAGTACCTGTTAGGGTCCCATCTATGGGTTAAATAGAAAAATGTATTTTTAAACAAAATTGTATTATCCATTAAAAATTGATTTATTTCAAAACTTTATCGGCATTAAATGACCAACTGAGGTTGATATGCCGTAAAACAAAACAACCCCCACCTAAAAAAACCCACTGACACAGTGCCTAGCATAGGCTATGTGATGTCTTTTTATGTTGAGTTTACATGTAGTTCAACTAGTATATTATACACGTTTTAGACGCTATGGAGATTGTTCGTTTATTTGTTGATTGTTTGGTCGGTTGTATTTTACGGAATGTCAACCCTTATTGGGTTACTTTATACCGAAGCCGTTTTGTTTTATTTGTTCTTGATGGGTACTCAATTTTCTAAAAAAAATTTTAACCACATTTTTTTTCAAATACATTTTTTCTATTTAACTCATAGATGGGACCCTAACAGGACTACCGCACCGGGTTAGAGTTGAATTGGGAGTAATCGTGATGAAGAGGAACTACACATTCCCCAGACTTTCAGAATTTTATCTTCACCATCAGATAGAATTTTATGTCTTGTCCAGGACATTAAGACCCTCAACCACCTCCTTCTAGCGCCCATATGATTAAAAAGTTTGGGGATTTACCATAAGGGAAATCGTGTCCGGACAATCATGTAGGTTCTAGGGCTTGATGTGACGAGCAGATTGAATGGAAGTGGCCTCTGCAATCACCCGTCTAGTCTAAGTAAGGACCAAAGTGGAGCGTTGCATGTCATGGACTGCTCAACTACCAAGGTTCTATCCTTAAGCATCACGGGTCGTCACTCACAGCCTACAGATGGCCCCATTGGGACGGGCGTCTTGCCTCTATGCAGAGGTGCACTTGCTGTATTCTAAAGCTTCAACCGACAGGGCTCGATTTTACATATAGTTCAACTAGTATATTATACATTGTTTTAGATGCCATGAAGATTGTATAAATAGTAACGGTTTGCGAGCGTAAACTATGAATCGATTGCAAACCAGTCTCCTCTCGCTGTCCCATGTGATACTAGTGTGAATTGGATCCTAATTGAAATTCTGCTGCTCCAGTCTGACCTAAGATTGAACTAAACTTAATAAAAGACGACACCTGTGGCGTGTTTTTTACCGTTTCTCTTTCAGGTTGTCTGTATTGATACTGGGTTGGATTCCCAGTGGATGAGTTACACATATACAAAAAGAAATATGTGACAGCTATGTTAGGTGCATGTTTCCCATTGTTACGATTCTAGTCGCCATTTTAGGCGTTTAGTTTTCCTGTTGGTAAATCCAATGTAAAAAAGAGTGTAGTTTCAGTAGATACTCCTTGTAGCAAAAAGTCTGTTTTTATTCTTGAAATACTAGATAGAAAAACGTAGTTTCAGTAGAACTCCTGAGCTAAAATAGCTGTTGTATTTCTTGA
>CM042144.1:1959646-1978802 GCA_023376005.1 Doryteuthis pealeii | reverse complement strand
GGTAGATGACCTGCTGCAGTGGCTATACGATCTTTCACTGGTCCGAACATGTCTCACTATGTCTCGAGCATTAAACAAGAGAAACTTTTCATTAGACCATCGCATTTTTCCTGTAATGACTACGCAAAAGGATATTTGTTCTCATACCCACGGTATGGGACTGGCACCAAGGCCCTCGTTTTAACGCTGGCCCACACACAAAACCGAAGCTCATTGGTGGAAAAGAACAAAAATTGGCGTCGATCCCCTCCGGCATTCCCCCTCAAAGGGGGCGCCTCGTCGCTGAGCAATAAACCCAGCCCTGCCCACAAAAGGGACCAGGTATTGCCTGGAGGATGGTCCCTGGGATCGACGCTAATTAATTTTACTTTAACCCGGTCCTGTAGCCGAAGCACACTGGACCCCCCGAGGGGATTAGGTCAGTCTCAAAGTATAGTAACGGAACAGATACTACACTCTGATCCCGCCTACATCAGGTTAGGGTATTTGTCTCATACCCCACTTGTATGGACTGAGTACAAGACCTCATTTAACGTGGGGCCACCGCACAAGCCGAAGCTCATGGGTGGGAAGACAAAAATTGCGTCGATCCCTCGGCATTCCCCCTCAAGGGGCCGCCTCAATCGCTGGGCAATAAAACCCAGCCCTGCGGGCCATAAAGGCATGGGCTGGGTTTAAACCATAAACGCAAGAAAAGGTCATAATGAGGGTGGTTAAAATTATGCGAAGAGTTTCTTTTTTGAAAATAAAACCCATCTTTCCGTAATATAATTTGAATTTACAAATCCTGAAGGTAAATTCTCGAAGCTTCAAGTACAATGTCAGAACCAGGTGGATAGATGAGAGATATATTCCTATGAACAGAGAAGAAAGAATGATGCGCTGATATATCTATTAAAAAAATGGTTCATGAACCTGACATTGTAGGAAAGGAAAATTTGTCTAACAATAGAGCAATTAATAAAATTAACCTAATGATTCGGGATATACCTATTAATAGTTTCGCTTAAGAGCTCATCAGGGCATAATATATATATTTGTGTGTTCGTTCACTCAGGGCAAATCACCGGAAGGGTAAAATGAACCTATAATGATTCTGGACGAAGTCATTGAACAAAATAAGACGACAATATTAATTTAATCGATGCTGTTGTTAATTATTTTCACCTTCCCTTTTATAGTTCGCTACACACACATCAAAGACACACTACCACCCCCATATATATATATTATATATATATATATTATATAGTATAATATATATATATAGTTATTGAAACCGTTTCAGGTGATCACTAAGTTGCAGAATGTAACCTCGGAATTAAACGTTCTCTCATGAGAAGCATTTTCATTTTCATGATAAGTTATTTGAATAATTATCATCGACAATTGCGGGGGGGGGGGCCCCCCCGAAAAAATGTGACTGTAGAAAAATCGAAACCAAGTTTTGAGATAATTATTCTTATGAAATATTTCGTTTAACAAATACAAAAATTACTGCGAAAACTTTTTAAAAAGGACAACGGAATGCTGATGTCGTTGTCATGGAAACACACACCATAAAGCTGATTGTTAAGTAGTTTTTCTTCTTTATTTTCCTGGCGTTTTATTAGTGGTTTTGAACATTTTGAAAATCTGGTTGTGCTCCTATATATTAATAAATTTTGTTCCTTAATATATTAAGACATTATTCATCTTGCAACCCATCTGTTTAAAAATGGAAACCGTCCAAGATGAAATGCCAAAAATGTGAATTTCTGCATTATCTGACTGCCTATCACCGAATTCTTGATTTCTTATCAGCTGTGTCAACCTCAGCTTAAATGATGGACCATTCCGGTTGATTAAAAAAAAAAAGAAAGGGAAAAGAAAGAATCAGAACATAGAAAAAAGAAAGGAGTTATAGAAAGATAGAGAGAGGGGTAGGCGCTAATTTATTTCAATCCGAACATAATGAAAACGATGAAAAAGAAAGTTAAAAAAGATTCATAACCTTTTTAACATATTTGAAACATTTGCAATAGCTCTTAAGTAAACAATCAAACGCTGAATAATTAAATTTACCATACTGTGGTATATCCACAGGTCTGTAGTATCTATAATTTCGTGCGTTGTTGAATAATGGGATTTCATATGAAGTAGAATGCGACGGTTTCAATATGTCGACAACAAGAGGAAGGAAAGGGTAAGAAATGTTTCAATCCTCAACATCTCTCCAGAAAGCGTTGTCTGGAGAAGTAACTAAAGAATACCATCTCCAGTCGTTCTGAATGTCGTATCCAGAGATCTCGTCTTTGTGAGATAACGTCAAAGTTGGAATAACTAATCACAGAGAGGTATGCAGGTCGACTCTCTTTTTTGAAAAGCTTCCAAAATTCCATTGCTTGGTGCATTAAGACTTTTCATGCAATGCAAATGAAATAAATCTCAAGGAAATTTTGTAAACATGAATTGATTCTCAAAGGGAGAACAAGACTTTCCTTATGGAGCAACGGTGATCGATCGAGACATTCGCGGGTGATCGGAAGTCGTCAAGTCTCTTTCGTTTTTCGTTAATACGCGGCCAGGAAGCACTTTAAAAGCGATAAAGTGATTTGGAATTTAGTTTGTTTTTATAAATACTAGACAAATAAAAAACGCCCCCGGGTTGCATGTAAAAATACGATTTTTTTTGAAACATATTCCTGAGGGGTGGTAGTAAAAAATTCAATGTCAGCGAGTTTGCTACCCTTAATAAGTAAAATTCATCAAATTCATTTAAAGGTTAAAAATAAAACAATTTGAAATGTAAACTTTAACATATGTTATTAAAATTAAAACAAACTATAATAAAATATATAATACCAGTCATGTATTTATTTAAAACTTGTTTTAAAAAACAATGAGGACTGTCTAATGTTGCATGACTGTTCAAAATTTTAAGTGTATTTATTCTATGTTATGACGATGACGATTTTGGTAATGTGACGTTATTTTTGTTACGACAAAAACCGGAAGCGAATCTCCATATTAATAGATTCTGTTGTGCCTTTGAGGTGGCCAAAAAGAATACACAGATAATACAGGATGGTGAATATGTATTTATTCAACACTTAACATAGAACACAAGAAGTAGTACATAATTACAAAGAACAAATGCTACAAATAAGGAGTTCAAAATTGCGCTCTGGAGTTGACGCCGAATTTCGTTCGAATAAATTCCGACCCCTCAGTCAACTGATGCGGGGCCGGAGAGTACGACAAGGGGTTCGAAGGCTCTTAAACGTCCTTTTGGGTCAGTCCATCTGTAGGGTGTCACTCCTCTACAACATATTTTTTAAACAGTTTCGATTACTGGTAGCAGGGTCTTTCAATCTCAAGATACATTAGAATTCTGACAAAGAGGGACAACCAAGCCAAAAAGTCAGATTAGGGTGGGGCGTGATTTCCAATTGTTGCAACTAGCTGGAATGGTTGGTTGGATTTTACACGGCATGTCATCCTTGTTGGCTTATTTTCCGACGTTCATTTTTGGCTAGTTGTTTCATGGGTGTTGGATAATCTTGTGGTATAAGATATACGTAAAATTCCCATTTATATTTATGAACTTTCACCAGAATAAATAGAAACTACCGTCTACTCCATAGGATTTCAAGGAATACAACATACGTTTTGCTACAAGGAGTATTCTACATGAAACTCACTCTTTTTCGTATCTCAGTTTTCAGGAATACAACCATACTTTTTTGCTACAAGGGAGTATACTGAAACTTACACTCTTTTTCTCATCTAGTATTTCAAGAAATACAACATACTTTATTGCTACAAGGAGTATCTACCTGAAACTACACCTTTTTTTACCATTTGGATGTTACCAACAGAGAAAACTAACGCCAAATGGCGACTAGAATCGTAACAATGGCCGAAACATTGCACTAACATATCTGTCCATATTTCTTTTTTATATTGTGTAACTCATCCACTGGGGCAATCCAAAACCAGCTATCAATACAGACGAACCTGAAAAGAGAAACCGCAGTTAAAAAAACACGCCACAGGTGTCGTCTTTTATTTAAGTTTAGTCTCAATCTAGGTCAGGACTGGAGCAGCAGAATTTCATTAGCGATCCAATTGTCACACTAGATCACATGGACAGCGAGAGGAGATGGTTTGCAAATCGATTCATAGTTTACCGTCGCAAACCGTTACTATTTATTTACATATCTTCATGGCATCTAAAACAATGTTGATACCATGTATACTAGTTGAACTATATGTAAATCGAGCCCTGTCGGGGAAGCTTTAGAATACAGGAAGTGCACCTCTGCCATTAGAGGATAAGACGCCCGCCCAATGGGCCATCTGTAGGCTGGAGTCGACGACCCGTTGATGCTTAAGGAATAGAACCTTGTAGTTGAGCAGTCCATGACATGCAACGCTCCACTTTGCCGTCCTTACTTAGGACTAGATCGCGGTTGATTGCGAGGCCACTTCCATCAATCTACCTGCCTCCAAGTCTAACATCAACAGGCCCTTCACGCAACGCCTTACATCGTATCTGTCCGGACGACGATTCCCTTATGGTAAATCCCCAAACTTTTTCTAATCATATGGTGCGCTAGAAGGGAGGTTGGTGAGGGTCCTTAATGTCTGGAACAAGACATAAAAATTCTATCTGATGGTTTGAAGATAAAATTCTGAAAAGTCTTGGGGAATGTGTAGGTTCCTCTTTTCATCACGATTACTTCCCAATTCAACTTCTAACCCGGATTGTGGTAGTCACTGTTAGGGCCGGCTGTCCCTCTATGAGTTTAAATAGAAAAAATTGTATTTGAAAAAAAATTGTGGATTAAAATTTTTTTTTTAGAAAATTGATACCCATCAAGAACAATAAAAAAACAAAAACGGCTTCGGTATTAAAGTAACCCAATAAGGGTTGACATTTCCGTAAAATACAACCAACCGACCAAACAATCAACAAATAACGAACAATCTTCCATAGCGGTCTAAAATCGTGATAATACTTAGATGAACTACATGTAAACTACATAAAAAGACATCACATAGCCTATGCTAGGCACTGTGTCAGTGGGTTTTTTTAGTGGGGGTTGGTTTTTGTTTTACGCATATCCACACTCAGTGGGTCATTTAATGCGAGGTTGTAATGGTATAGAGTGTTCCGCTTGTCAGCCTTCAATTTTTAATCACATTTTTGTTGGATTTTTACCCAAAATAATTTCACACATATACTATATAGATATATTACTATATATATATATCACCTATAAAAAAGGGAGGACCACTCGCTACGTGCTTTTTACATACGCACAGATGTTGTGTATTAACAAGCAGTTAAATCTCCTGCCGCATTCTGTGGGTGACGATAGCCGAGGCGGTTAAGCTGTCCGCCTGAAATCATTGGTTTTATCCCCCCACGGCTGTAGATAGCTCACAAATGTCAAGCCACACTGAAGAGACTTGATAAGTTGAAAGACGGTGTCTGTAAGGTGACACTATATAATAATATATATATATATAATTACATATATATATATATACCGACCTCTCCGCACGAGCAGGGTGTAACACAAAGTCAATTTCTTCAAGCGGAGTTTGGGTAGGATGTGAAATAAGATTTCCTTCTCCTAGACTTGTTACCTATCAAGTTAAAGAGCCCAGGTCTACACCTACTATTTACCCACTATCCGGAGGGACAGTTAGTTTGGGTCCAAAGGGTACTACGCGGCTATTGGTGAAATACCAAACAACTTCGTTTTGAAACTTCCCTGTTGACGAGTCCATTTCCTCCGACTATAACCATTACACCACGTGCAACAAAATTTAACATACAAATATATTTCACACTCTCTAATTCACTTCTCTTAACAATCTTAGTGAAAACTAACATTATAACAAGAGGTAATCAGAGAGGGGAAAAGTGACCAGCGAGAATGGTGGCTAGAGACGGGTCAGTTTTTGACATCAATTGCACATTACGACTAATTAGAAACCAATTAAAATGGTATTTCTCTTGAACATAATTCAATCCTTACAACTAAGGAATATTCTAATAGCGAATTTTGCTCTGTCATTAACTAAACAGGAAAGAAGCCTTTAGAATATTCCCCTTTAGCTTTAAGGACTTGAATTATGTTCAAGAGAAATACCATTTTAATTGCGTTCTAATCTAGTCCGGTTTACATGTGGCAATTGAGTCAAAAACTACCCGTCTCTACCACACATTTCTTCCCTGTCACTTTCCCTCTCTTGCATTACCTCCCTTGTTATTTATAGTTAGTTTCCCTAAGATTGTTACGAGAGTGATTAGACGAGTGTGAACTATATTGTATGTAGGTTGTGTCGGCACGTGGTGTAATGGTTATTGAGTCGGAGGAAATGGAACTCGTCAACAGAGAGTTCAAAAACCGAAGTGGTTTGTATTTCACATTAGCGGTATCCCTTGGACTCAACTTACTGTTCCCTCCGGGATATGGGTAAATAGCAGGGTCAGACTGACGGCTCTTTAACTGACTAGGTAACAATGTCTAGGAGAAGGAAAAATCTTATTTCAAATCCTACCAAACTCCGTTAAGAAAAATGACTCTGTCGTTCACACCCTGCTTGTGCGTGGAGAGCAGTCCGGATACTATATTATATAGTATACGTACTATATTCAATATATATAGTAAATATATATATAGTCGGTCACCTACACAGACTACGCGTTTCAACTTATCAAGGTTTCTCTTCAAGGTGGGCTTTGACATTGTGAGCTATCTACAGCCGGGGATAAAAACCCAAATCGAATTTCAGGCTCGGACAGCTTAACCTCTCGGCTATCGTCACCCACAGGCAGATGCGCAAGGACGATTTAACTGTTTTAATACACACATCTGGCGTATGTAAAAGCCACGATTAAAGGTGGTCCATCCCTTTTAAGGAATAATATTATATAAATATATATATATAATATGTGGTGTGAAAAATATATTTGGGGTAAAATTCCAAACAAATGGATTTAAAATTGAGAAGGCTGACAAGCGGACAACTCTAACCATTACACTGCATTAAATGACCCACTGAGTTGATATGCCGTAAAACAAAACAACCCCCACCTAAAAAAACCCACTGACACAGTGCCTAGCATAGGCTATGTGATGTCTTTTTATGTTGAGTTTACATGTAGTTCAAACTAGTATATTAACACGTTTTAGACGCTATGGAGATTGTTCGTTTATTTGTTGATTTTTGGTCGGTTGGTTGTATTTTACGGAATGTCAACCCTTATTGGGTTACTTTATACGAAGCCGTTTGTTTTATTTTGTTCTTGATGGGTACTCAATTTTCTAAAAAAATTTTAACCACATTTTTTTTCAAATACATTTTTTCTATTTAACTCATAGATGGACCCTAACAGTGACTACCACACCGGGTTAGAGTTGAATTGGGAGTAATCGTGATGAAGAGGAACTACACATTCCCCAGACTTTCAGAATTTTTATCTTCACCATCAGATAGAATTTTATGTCTTGTCCAGGACATTAAGACCCTCAACCACCTCCTTCTAGCGCCCATATGATTAAAAAGTTTTGGGGATTTACCATAAGGGAAATCGTGTCCGGACAATCATGTAGGTTCTAGGCTTGATGTGACGAGCAGATTGAATGGAAGTGGCCTCTGCAATCACCCGTCTAGTCTAAGTAAGGACCAAAGTGGAGCGTTGCATGTCATGGACTGCTCAACTACCAAGGTTCTATCCTTAAGCATCACGGGTCGTCACTCACAGCCTACAGATGGCCCCATTGGGACGGGCGTCTTACCTCTATGCAGAGGTGCACTTGCTGTATTCTAAAGCTTCAACCGACAGGGCTCGATTTTACATATAGTTCAACTAGTATATTATACATTGTTTTAGATGCCATGAAGATTGTATAAATAGTAACGGTTTGCGAGCGTAAACTATGAATCGATTGCAAACCAGTCTCCTCTCGCTGTCCCATGTGATACTAGTGTGAATTGGATCTAATTGAAATTCTGCTGCTCCAGTCTGACCTAAGATTGAACTAAACTTAATAAAAGACGACACCTGTGGCGTGTTTTTTACCGTTTCTCTTTCAGGTTGTCTGTATTGATACTGGGTTGGATTCCCAGTGGATGAGTTACACATATACAAAAAAAGAAATATGTGACAGCTATGTTAGGTGCATGTTTCCCATTGTTACGATTCTAGTCGCCATTTTAGGCGTTTAGTTTTCCTGTTGGTAAATCAATGGTAAAAAAAAGAGTGTAGTTTCAGTAGATACTCCTTGTAGCAAAAAAGTATGTTGTATTTCTTGAAATACTAGATAGAAAAAGAGTGTAGTTTCAGTAGATACTCCTTGTAGCAAAAAGTATGTTGTATTCTTGAAAAACTAGATAGAAAAAGAGTGTAGTTTCAGTAGATACTCCTTGTAGCAAAAAGTATGTTGTATTCCTTGAAATCCTATGGAGAAAAAGAGGGTAGTTTCTATTTATTCTGGGAAAGTTCATAAATATAATGGGAATTTTACGTATATCTTATACCACAAGATTATCCAACACCATGAAAACTAGCAAAATGACGTCGGCATCAAATAACCCAACAAGGGATGACATGCCGTAAAATCCAACCAACCATCCAGCTAGTTGCAACAATTGGAAATCACGCCCCACCCTAATCTGACTTTTGGCTTGTTGTCCCTCTTCTGTCAGAATTCTAATGTATCTTGAGATTGAAGAGCCCTCTACTCAGTAATGAAACTGTTTAAAAATATGTTGTAGAGGAGTGAACACCCCTACAAGATGGACTGACCCAGAAGGATTTAAGAGTCGACGCATCAGTGACTGAGGTCGGAATTTATTCGAACGAAATTCCGGCGTCAACTCCAACCATTTGAACCTCCTTATTTGTACATTTGTCTTGTAATTTGTACTACTTCTTTGTTCTATGTTAAGTGTTGAATAAATACATATTCACACATCCTGTATTATCTGTGTATTCTTTTTGCCACCTCAAGGACACAACAAATCTATTAATAATGGAGATTCGCTTCCGGTTTTTGTCTGTAACAAAAATTACGTCACATTACCCAAAATCGTCATCGTCATAACATAGAATAAATACACTTAAAATTTGAACATGCAACATTAGACAGTCCTCATTGTTTTTTAAAACAAGTTTTAATAAATACATGACTGGTATTATATATTTATATATAGTTTGTTTTATTTTAATACATATTTAAAGTTTACATTTCAAATTGTTTTATTTTTTAAACCTTTAATGAATTTGATGATTTACTTACTTAGGGTACAAACTCGCTGACATTGAATTTTTTACTATCACCCCTCAGGCAATATGTTTCAAAAATCTATTTTTACATCACCCGGAGGGCGTTTTTTATTTTGTTCTAGTATTTATAACAAACTAATTCCAAATCAACTTTATCGCTTTTAAAGTGCTTCCCTGGCCGCGTATTAACGAAACGAAAGAGACTTGTACCGACTTCCGATACCCGAATGTCTCGATCGATCACCGTTGCTCCATAAGGAAAGTCTTGTTCTCCTTTGAGATCAATTCATGTTTACAAATTTCCTTGAGATTATTTCATTTGCATTGCATGAAAAGTCAATTAAATGCACAGCAATGGGATGTTTGGAAGCTTTTCAAAAGAGAGTCGACCAGCATCCTCTCTGTGAAAATTAGTTATTCCAACTTTGACGTTATCTCACAAAGACGAATCTTCTGGATACGACATTCAGACGGAACTGGAATGGTATCTTTAGTTACTTCTCCAGACAACGCTTTCTGGAGAGAATGTTGAGGATTTGAACATTTCTTACCCTTTCCTTCTCTTGTTGTCGACATATTAAACCGTCGCATTCTACTTCATATGAATCCCATTATTCAACAACGCACGGAAATTATAGATACTAGCAGGACCTGTGGATATACCACAGTATGGTAATTTAATTATTACAGCGTTTGATGTGTTTACTTAAGAGCTATTGCAAATAGTTCAATATGTAAAAAGTTTAATGATCTTTTTTTTAACTTTCTTTTCATCGTTTCATTATGTTCGATTGAAATAAATTAGCGCCTACCCCTCTCTCTATCTTTCTATAACTCTTTCTTTTTTCTATGTTGCATGTTCTTTCTTTTCCCTTTCTTTTTTTTTTTAATCAACCGGAATGGTCCATCATTTAGCTGAGGTGACGACACTGATAAGAAATAAGAATTCGGTGGATAGGCAAGATCAGATAATCAGAATTCACATTTTTGGCATTTCATCTAGGACGGTTTCATTTTTAAACAGATGGGTTGCAAGATGATAATGGTCTTATAATTAAGGAACAAAATTATTAATATATAGAGCACAAACAGATTTTCAAAAAATGTTCAAACACTAATAAAACGCCAGGAAAATAAAAAGAAAACTACTTAAACAATCAGCTTTATGTGTGTGTTTCCATGACAACGACATCAGCAATTCCGTTGTCCTTTTTAAAAAAAAGTTTTCGCAGTATTTTGTAAATTGTTAAATCGAAATATTTCATAAGAATAAATTATCTCAAACAACTTGGTTTCGATTTTTCTACAGTCACATTTTTGGGCCGCATTGTCGGATATAATTATTCAAAATACTTATCATGAATGAAAATGCCTTCTCATGAGAAGAACGTTTAATTCCCGATGGTACATTCTGCAACTTAGTGATCAACTGAAAGGTTTCATATATATATATATATATATATATATATATATATATGGGGGTGGTAGTGTGTCTTTGTGTGTGTGTAGCGAATATAAAAGGGAAGGTGAATAATTAACACAGGCAATCGATTAAATTAATATTTCGTCTTTATTTGTTCAATGACTTCGTCAGAATCATTATAGGTTCATTTTGCCTTCCGGTGATTTGCCCTAGAGTGAACGAACACACAATATATATATTATTGCCCTGATGAGCTCTTAAGGAAACTATTAATAGGTATATCCGATCATTAGTTTAATTTTATTATTAGCTCTACTTGTTAGACAAATATTTCCTTCCTACAATGTCAGGTTCATGACCATTTTTTTAATAGATATACTCAGCGCATCATTCTTTCTCTCTGTTCATAGGAATATATATCTCATCTATCCACCTGGTTCTGACACTTTGTACTTAAAGCTTCGAGAATTTACCTTCAGGATTTGTAAATTCAAATTATATTACGGAAAAGATGGGTTTATTTTTCAAAAGAAACTCTGTCGCAATAATTTTACCACCCTCATTATGACTTTCTTGCTTGCCCTGCCTTTATGGGCAGGGCTGGGTTTATTGCCCAGCGATTGAGGCGCCCCCTTGAGGGGGAATGCCGAGGGGATCGACGCAATTTTTGTTCTTTCCCACCCATGAGCTTCGGCTTGTGGGCGGGCCCACGTTAAAATGAGGTCTTGTACTCAGTCCATACAAGTGGGGTATGAGACAAATACCCTTACCTGATGTAGGCGGGGATCAGAGTGTAGTATCTGTTCCAGTTACTATACTTTGAGACTGACCTAATCCCCTCGGGGGGTCCAGTGTGCTTCGGCTACAGGACCGGGTTAAAGTACAATTATTAGCGTCGATCCCAGAGGACCATCCCTCCAGGCAATACCTGTCCCTTTTGTGGGCAGGGCTGGGTTTATTGCTCAGCGACTGAGGCGCCCCCTTGAGGGGGAATGCCGAGGGGATCGACGCAATTTTTTGTTCTTTTCCACCAATGAGCTTCGGTTTGTGTGTGGGCCAGCGTTAAAACGAGGCCTTGTGCCCAGTCCATACCGTAGGGTATGAGACAAATATCCTTTTGCGTAGTCATTACAGATAAAATGCGAATGTCTAATGAAAAGTTTCTCTTGTGTTAATGCTCGAGACATAGTAGACATGTTGACCAGTGAAGAATGTATAGCCACTGCAGCAGGTCATCTACCCCGCAATGTAACACTATTTCCACTTGCCTAAGTTCTCACACAGGTGACAGTTTGAAATATGCTGGTCACGGCACCAAAACGATATATTCCGGGCACTTAAAACGATTTCTGTAACGTTGTCGTATATCTGGTCACAGTACCCAAAGCGATATACATAACGCGGCGGCGCTGGTGGTGATATTTCACGGTACTAAAAATGTATTCTTGTTGATAAAAATTAAAACGCGAGAAATATGTAGTCACAACTGTTAGCCTTTATTTCCAGGGTAGGTTCGCCTCGTGTGCTGTATCGGAGAGGAGGAAAGGCAGAGAAAGAGAGAGAGAGAACTATACTTCTAGATTACTGTGATCCCATAAGGGACCCAAGGTCAGGTCCGTACCCTACGATGTCCCAAAACGAAAAGAGGCCGGTCTCTTTTTTCGTTGTTCCACGTCACTACGTGACTTCCGGTCAACACCCGAAACTTCCGGTTCCAGTCAACACCCGACTTCCGGTTGACACTCAATTCTCCGTTCGGGGTCACGCTATGGTCAAACCATCGTTCATCCTGTTTTGCTCATCACTATTTTTTATTTCCTTCTTCCTCCTTTTCTAACATAGTAGTTCCAGCTCACAAAAGTCAGGATAATATACCCATCTTGCTACATACGTACATATGCCGCGTCCTGTATTAGTCGTACATTGCCACATTGGCTCATAAGGTGCTTTGTTTCTTGAAGTAGTTATTTCTTAGAGAAAGCTTTCATTACCGCAATAGAAGGTTCACGGTGCATCCTTTTAAAAATAATCTCGGCACATCATTATTTCGCTAACAAACGTTTTGCTCTCTGATCATAACTCATCTCTCCAGGTGATTTTGACACTCCGTCCTTAAAGCTTCGGGGATTTGCTTTCAGGATATGCAAATTGAAAGTGGCCTTGTATTACGGATAATTTTTTTTTTCAAAAGGAATTCTTTCAATTGAATCGAATATTTATGAATCGTGAGCGGATAACACTGGATCCTCTTTACTTTCAACGTTTTAAAGCGACTCCTGCCGAAAGAGATTCTTATCTTATTTTCTTTTTATTATTCTTATTGCTTTGATCTGAAAATGTTTCCCTCGCGAAGATGCATACGATTTATCAATAGGAAGAGAGAACAAGACCGTCCTTAATCTAACAATATCCTTTAGGATTTACCAGGATTTATTTTCGAGTTGAGATTTGAAGCTTTTACCTGATGTGAAAGGATCTTGATATTTGGTTATTTTTATTAGTTTCTTATGCATCTATGTATCAAACACGCACACACACACACACACACACACACCACACACACATATAATATATATATATATATATATATATATGTATGTATATATATATATATATATATATATATATATTGTATATATATATATGCATGTGTGTGTGCGTGTTAGATAATATATATATATATATATATATATATCTGTCTGTGTGTGTTGTTTTGCGTGCGTATTCTATTTTGTACGAGGGACTATAGAGTGAAAATAAAGAAAGTGAAAAGGTAGAAAAATACTTAGATCTTGCTAGAGAGCTGAAAGAAACTGTTGAACATGAAAGTGAATAGCCCTCAAAAGACAGAAAAATAGACCGTGGGAGCGGTAAATAAGAGGAAGTATCGAAAGCATCTCGATAACATTTTTAATCTGAACTGGAATACTCTTCTACAGTGTAGAAAGTCTCTTAGGGCCGGGCTAACCCAGTCGGTAGAGCGTTCGGCTATAAACCACAAGGTGCCTAGTTCGATACCGGCCCTCGCCAACTCAGTGTATGAGTAACACTGTGCGGTAAAGTAAGGAGCTGATGGTATGTGTGGCGCTCCACCTCAGAGGCAAAAGCAATCTCCTTGGTCTAGCGCTAGGGAAAAGGGGATAGACTCCCTCGCTGATTGGCTGATACCGACTTTAGGCCACCCCGACAACTTTACTTATTTACTTACTAGAGCAGAATGTCTCTTCTGGAATACACTTCTAAAGAGTAGGTCTCTTCTGAAGATCAGAAGAGACCTGCTGCAGTGGCTATACATTCTTCACTGGTCCGAACATGTCTACTATGTCTCGAGCATTAACACAAGAGAAACTTTTCATTAGACATTCGCATTTTATCTGTAATGACTACGCAAGAGGATATTTGTCTCATACCCTACTTGTATGGACTGGGCACAAGGCCTCGTTTTAACGTGGGCCCACCCTCAAGCCGAAGCTCATTGGTGGGAAAGAACAAAAATTGCGTCGATCCCCTCGGCATTCCCACTCAAGGGGGCGCCTCAGTCGCTGGGCAATAAACCCAGCCCTGCCCACAAAAGGGACAGGTATTGCCTGGAGAGATGACCCTCTGGGATCGACGCTAATAATTGTACTTTAACCCGGTCCAGTAGCCGAAGCACACGGACCCCCCGAGGGGATTAGGTAAGTCTCAAAGTATAGTAACTGGAACAGATACTACACTCTGATCCCCGCCTACATCAGGTAAGTATAACTACACAAGAGACCTGGGGACCTGAGGAAACTTGCTGTCACTCAAACTTCACTGAAAAACCATCAGATAATAATAATACCACTGTATGCGTTATTTTCGTATTCGCCTGGGGAGTTGTTTGCCCGTTTAGTTTCGCTGGTTCCCGCTAGGGACCTTTGATATTTAAGCGGCTGGTTTGAACGTCTCTTTCTCTTTGCCTGCCGACCTACGAGACACCACTATGGGTTAGACTCGGGTCTACCCCCTTCTCGTTGGTGCTTCGGCCCTTAACACTGGCCACGCACTGCTAGTAAGTCTTGTATACGATATATGACTATCCTTTAGTCATGTACCCGTAACTATGTTTTTATGTACATTTAAGTATCTCTTTGATACCTAAATATCTTGTATTTTACCATTCATGAATGTGTCATTATCTCTACTTTTGTATGTATGTTTATGTACACCTCTATGTATAATGTAACCTGGTAATTCTTGTGCTGTATATAAAATGTTTTGTCTATCAACCGTTGTCGGAGTTTTATCTTCAAGTATCATCACTTCAACACTTTACACCACTGATACTTGTCAGAGCAACGATGCCACTCAACTATACAGAGAGTATACGGCAGAAATATAACCCACACTGTTCCTGGATAGAATTTTCAAGCTATCCCCATTTAGATTTTCTAACTGTAACATTATCTTTCCAACATAAGAAGAAATGAGCATTGAAAGCTCTCTGTGTAGTAATTATACATTCACCAGTCATTAAAAAAACTAGCAAATATATGCACCCTCCGGGTGCAAGTATTTAAGTTTTGATATAATAAAATATCATATTAAATTAGAAAGGCTAATGAAACTGACTAAGAATGCAGATAAAAAGATCTGCAACAGAGGGGGTATAATCGAAAAATAGAACAACTTTGAAACTAACTATTCCATCATTTTCCATTACTCCCCTCTTTCATTGGTAAATTTTCCTAATTTAACTATTTAGTTAAAATAGGAAGTAAAGGATAATATTACAGTTAGTTCTTCTTGTAAATAAATTTCTTTTAAGATTTATCCACGAGATTGTTGTTTATATTTCTTAAGATAAAACCAAACAATTAGAAATCAATAATACCAAGCACATATTTATTAAAATAAAATTTTAAATATCAATATGCAAATTAGCCTTCTCGTTCAAACTGTAAACCGCTATTTTGTTGTATATATAAATACAATTGCATGTTATTAGTACATAGATATGGTCAACAGTATTAATAATGTAAAACAATTTTTATTAATAACTGAAGGTTTAAGAGAATGAAATCATGGAGAATTTGACGTAAATAATTAAGGGAATTGTGACTTGAGTAGTAATATAGTTTCGGTTACAGACAGAAAAACACACAATTTCCATTATAATAAGATGTTTCAACAGCAAACGCAGAGTCTTCACCGGTCCAAGCTATAATCCTATCCGATCATACTGTCCACGACACCCATCAATTTTGAATATTTTTATGCATTTCTTCAATCTAATATCCGCATCATCCCAGTTTTTTTATAAATTAATAAGCACAAAAAAGGGAATATAAAACCCAATTTTCAGAACAATTGGTAAAATAAAACAAATTTGACAGGCGAATTATGCAAAATAAGAAAACACAAAATTATTTGTACAATATGGAAAATTGAATTTATATTCATCTTTTGTGTTTAATCAAGAATTATTAAAAATTAATACGTTTGGTCAGACCTACTAGATAATTACGATGACAATGGATATAAAATATTGAGATTCCCGCCATTAATTTTTCTACATTTTTAAATGTTATAAGAATATCTTAAACGACCCTTATAATATAAAATCATTTTCAAATATTAAAAATTTGGAGTCCCGTGGTGCAAAGGGCATCATCGCTGGAATTGGCCACGTTGACTTCAGTTCAAATCCATGACGAAGCATTTCTAGTGGCGCTAATTAGACTTGGAAAAGGTATATAACCATATATTCTCCCTCTAGCTATGGGTAAATAGTAGGGCATAATGGGCTTCTTAATCTTGGCTGGGCACCGAGTCTACGAGAAGGCAAACTCTAAATTGAAGCCTATTAAACTTCCTTTAAGAAATTGACCATGTGTCACATCCTACTCGTGCAGAGGGGTTATTAAATACATATATTGTAAAATAGTGCATTGGATAAATCTATCATTGGTATGTAGGGTAGCAATTTTAATACTGTCTCAAAATGATTACTTGACCTTATCTTCCAATAAAAGCAAATGTCTCAAATGACCTCGGGGTCCTCTCCCGTCAATTAAAATTTGACACAAGGAAACCAAGGGGGCACTAGCCTGAAAAAGGTTGGGAACCAATACACAAATGCCTTTGGCAATGGCATGAATCCTTCTCTTCTTCCAGCTATGAGTAAATAGTAGAACAGATTGGGTTCTTTAGCCTTAGTAGGGCAACCAGTCTAGGAGAAGGAGACTCTGAATCCAAAACTAGAGGGCATGGGATTAGCAGGTCCACCCCAAACAAAGCTATTTGCTATGAAATTGCAGCAGCATCATAGACATTGCGTGGTTGCAGCTGTATGCTTAACAAGGGCTTGGGACGCATTTACATAACATGAGAATCGGGGCATCCCATTATGGTGTAATGGTTAACAAGCTAATCCCGCAAATCCATTACTACTAAATAGCAAGTTTGATTCTCGCTGGATGCCTCATATCCAATTAATGGCGAACTGGGTAAATACCTACCTAATGTACAAATGTACAGATGATAATGATAAATATATTCATGTTTTACATGTACTTCATTTAGTTTCACCATTTAAAAAAAAAGAATCTGTTTGAAATGTTTTGAAGAAACAAAAACAAATCTTCATATATGAAAATCTAAATAAGATTATATAATATATAATATACATAATTATATATCATAATTATTATATGATATATATTATAATATAATTATTATATAATATATTCTTATATTATATATAATTATCATATAATATATATTATAATTATTATTATAATTATAATATATAATATATTTATTATATGATATATATTATAATTATTATATAATATATATTATAATATAATTATTATATAATATATTCTTATATTATATATAATTATCATATAATATATATTATACTTATTATTATAATATTAATATATAATATATATTATATGTTATATAATATTATATAATATATATATAATATAATTATTATATAACATATTTATATGTATATAATTATTATACAATATATATTATAATTATTATTATAATTATAATGTATAATTATATTATGATATATATTATAATATAATTATTATATAATCATCATCATCATGTCGCGCAGTCTGCACGGATATCCATGACAATCTCTCGCCAGCCTTCCCTATCATTCATTGCACCTGGGAGTTCTTCCTCGCTGCAGCCAGCATCTTTACATAGCTGGTCAATGTAGGTCCTTGCTGGGCGTCCCACACTGGCATGTCCATGTGTTGGCTTCCACAGGAGAACATCGCTTATGAGTTCGTCATTGCTTCTCCAGTAATGTCCTGCATGTCTAGTCCGACTCACTCGGATGCTCTGTGAGATAGGGGGCAGGTGTCCATACAGGTGTTCCCTAGTGGGGTGCTGTTTCCACGACTTGTTCAATACTGCACGCAACATTCTTGTGCAGGTCCCATCTAGCTTACTCTCAAGGCGCCTCGTCAGGGTCCAGATGGTGCAGCCATACAGCAATACTGATATGACTACAGCCTGGAAGAAATGTCGCTTCAGCTTGTCAGTAAGATCAGATTTCCATATGCCTGACAGTTTGTTTGTGGCCAGCCATGCCTTTCCTATTCGTGCATTAATATCGTCATCTGTGGAGATATTACTACCTAGGTATGTGAATTGTTCTACAGGCTTAAGGGGCTTACCGTCTAGTGTGGAGATGTCTCCTTTCTTTTTGAAGCTCATGAACTCTGTTTTATCGGAGTTCACAAAGAGGCTGATGTTTTGGGCTGCCTCCTCCAGGCTATGTAGCAGTGACTCAGCCTGTGCCGGTGTATCTGCATATAATATATCATTATATTATATATAATTATTATATAATATATATTATAATTATCATTATAATTATAATATATAATATAATTATTATATAATATATATTATATAAATATATAAGGTGATTATGCCCAGAGGCATTATTATGAGCCCAGATGCATGATGATGATGATGATGAGGAGGAGGAGGAGGAGGAAGAGGTGAATGTAATCAAATGATCATCAAAAGTTTAGAAGTAGAACTTTACCGCACATATCAAATTACTAAATATCTGCTACTCATGCGCTGAGTTGGTGGGGACCGGCATCGAACTAGGAACCTATTGAAGTCAGTTAGTCTACTGTTGATTTGAATAACAGGAACTAGCTAAGCACAACGGAAGCAGTGTCCAAGACAGTTGATATTTATAGAAATCAAGAATGATCCATTCATGCATTTGAGTGATTCCATTCCTTGAGTTCTGATTGGCTGCTTGGTTTCAATGATATTGTGGAGTTTTATAAATACCCTGTCATTCTGCAGTAGAATTGCAACAAGACGGGTTTGTATTGAGTTACAACCTCTTGTTGTCGTGTCTTACAAATGTTGCAGATTGACTGTTGTTCAGTTTGTTTTGCGCGGGAAGTCGAAAAGACAAAGGA
>CM042144.1:1942146-1952146 GCA_023376005.1 Doryteuthis pealeii | reverse complement strand
ATTTTATTAATGCTAATTTTTCCTTTAGATAAAGGTAGCGTAAGGTGACTAGGGGATAGTTTTATAATTTTAAAAAACTCTATAAATCGTCTGTAAACAAAAAAAACGGACAACAACATTAAACAAGCAAAAAGAAAAAGTGTATTTAATATGAAAACCTGTTCTTTCGTTTAATTAACAACAAAAACATATAAGTAAAAAGAAAAAAGTGTATTTGCTACTAAAAAAATGTCCCATAAAACTGTTAATCATTCCCGTGTAAAGTTGTAAAAATGCATCTAAAAATCGTTTTTTAGAAAGAAAAAAAAACGGATGTTGACGGTGGAAATGAAAAAAAAAATGTCCGAATGAAACGAGATCGAAAAAGGGGTGCCTAAAGGTCATATGGTCCAGTAAACTATATAAAAAGTAAAGTCGTTGGGGCGGTCTAATGTCGGTATCAGCCATTCAGCGAGGGAGTCTATCTCATTTTCACTAGCGCTCGACCAAGTTGATTATCTTAGCATCTGAGATGTAGTGCCAGACCTACCATCAGCTCCTCACTTTACGGCACAGATCTCTGCGCTACTCATACGCTGAGTTGGTGAGGGTGGTTATCGAATCAGGAACCTTGTGATTCCTAGCCGAACGCTCTACCGACTGAGCTATTGCCGGTATTAGGAAGTGTCAGCGCCAATTAGAACATTGTTGGTGGGGGTCCTCTACCCTAAAAAAGGAAGTGCAGAACCAATCAGAATATTCTCAGTGGGGGGGGGGCTCTACTATAAGAAATAATTTAAAAATCAACTGTTTTTGTAGTGTCGTTTTTTTTCCCGATAGAATCGCCAAATTATTTCGTCTCTCTTGTGACGGTAGGAATGTTTTAATCATCCTTGTTTGCCATCTATTCTCTCTTCATCGTTTTTCGTTGGTCTGTTCCTGTTTGCGCCAAACGCAAGTGGCTATTTTCTCTGTATTTTCTGTCTCTGTCTGTCTGTCTGTCTGTCTGTCTGTCTCTCTCTCTCTCTCTACATTCAGGAGGTGTTATTGTCTGTATCAACTCATTGAGAATACCTCGGTTCTTTTCTGGTCCATGCTTATCTTGCCGTTCAATTATATTATTTCTTCTTTTTTCATTGACTTTTAATGATATACTACTCAAGTCTCTTCCTCTCCTCCTATCTCTCTCGTCCGTCTCTCCTCTCTCTCTCTCCTCTCCTCTCTCGTACTCACTCTCACGTTATTAAAAAAAGATATCTCAGGTGTTCAGTGTAACAACTCTTAAGTAAATCTCCGTTCCCGCTTTAATCACAAGATAGTTTCAATTAGTTATTTCTCAAAATTTTGCAGATATTCTTCTATGCACCCCATCTCTCTCTCAACGCCTCTCTCCTTCCTCTCTCTCTATCTATCTCGTTTCGGTCAGTCATCACTGATCTTCTGTCTGTGGTCGTTCTGTGTCTGATTCTGATCCCATCTCTCTATTTCCTACTCTCTAAACAATGACTCCTCTCATCTCTAAATCATGAGCATATAGTATGTATCTCCAATTCAATTATTGTATCATCTAGCAGTTATCAAAAGAGACTCTTGACAAACACGGTTTCATTTATTTTCTCTTTTTTCCGTTCTTCTTAAGATCCACCCAATAAATCATCTCATTTCTTTACCTCCCTCACTCTCCATACTCTCACTCATCCCTCCCTCCTATCCTCTCTCTCTGCCTCCTTCACAGATGAGTATCACTCTTTTCGTTCCTTCATGACATGTCACTTATATAAGCTGATACTTTAGAACAATATACAATCTCCAGTAGCCCTCATTATTCACAGCAACATCTCCTCACTACATTAGCTCAGCTGAACTGAAAGGTTTATAAAAATATGTTTGATTAAATCCTATAACATATCCGAAATAGTCAAAATTACACCAGATGAGGAGGTCCCTCCTGCGATAACGGCCATGAGTAATAATTGCCCACATAAGTGGACTGCTCGTCTATAATAATAAAGCCGGAACTTGGAAAACTCTCGGAAGGTGGCCCCGGTGCGCTTCTCACGACTATCCATTCATATCCCGTTTACTACTACTTTCTTGCCGTCAGAATCGTTAAGTGGCTAGTCGCATCATATCTGGAAGATATGCTCCTCGGTCTGCATCGATTTCTCGACTCCAACTGTCTATCATAGTCTTTTGGTACCAGCCCGTCCAACCGCGCTAAAATTTTGACTTTATCTTGCATTACCTGATTTATATATTATATACAATATAGTTATATACCGATTATTCATAACACATTCCCAGGCATCTACAACACATACCTTTTTATTTAGAAAATAGATAGACATTCAAAAATACCCCTATACACGTTTAATTCCACCAGATGTAGATTGGCTTTACCATCACAAATCCGAAGTTATCAAATTAATCTGAGACTCAAACCATTACCCTTATATGGCATTATTAGAACTGGGATTTAGTTTTTGTTGTGCAAATATGTTCTATGATAATAAGTCGCCGGCTTGTGGAGTAACAGGCCGAATACGCAATTATAAACCTAAATCTCCAATGCGAAAATAAAAAAAATGTTTAAACAAATACAAATATTTTTGTCCGAGACTTATAAAGATTAATACCAACCCCAAGTTGGGCTTGTTTCTGCGGCAAATACGTGAAATCAGATGTTCCCCTCTCTGTAGTCAATATTTATGCGAAAGGTGAGAATTAAAAAATAAAAATTAAATGAATAACCCAGCAAATCGATTTTGACAAAAATCATTATAAAATTTCTCAGTAGAACATAAGAAAAAAACATTAATAATCACATTTTACTTCTGATTTAGTCCCTTGGAATTTACCTCTATATAATGACCAATATGTCTATTTTTTCTCATTCATGCGGTATAATCTTATCATATCGACTATTGCCTCACATGAAAATGAAAAAAAAACCTTGAAACATCTAGTGATCATCCCAGAAATCCTCAAGGTTAAATATAGACTGCTGCCCAGGAGAACTGACTTCTATAAAGTGTCCACCACCGCTGAAACACCCAAAAAAAAAAATGTGCCAAAAAGAAAAAAAAAATTGTGGTGTTAAAAAATATTTTAAAGCCTAAACAAAAAAAAAAAAAAAAAAAACAAAAAAAAAAAAATGTCATGAAATCTATCCTGTATAAAATTTTACTAATTTACGACAAGAAATCCATATTTCTCTCCCAGCCTTAAATTATTAAATGCTATAAATCATAAGAAACTCTCATACTTTTCATCTTCATCTCCCTCTCTCTCATCCATCTATCAATCTTAGGAGTTCATATATAAAGCATCTGATCCTATCTAACTATACATGTTCCTATCTATCTCTACATCCTATCTTCACCGATGTTCCTATCTATCTAACATCTCATCCTATACATGCTTCCTATCCATCTATACATCTATCTATACATGGTTCCTATCTATCTATACATACTATCTATCTGTTCCTCATCTATCATACACTCTACTCCTATTCTGTTCGGCACTATTATGTCCTCATCTTATTGTATCTACACTATTTCTCGGAATTGTTGAATTGAGGCTTGAAATTAGTATATTTGGGATTATTCCGCTATTACCTCATCTTTTTGTTATCTACACACTTGATTTTTTCAGATAGGCTAATAATTAGTAATTTGATTATTCAGACTATGTTCCTCACTTTTTATTTTATCACCACTATTTCTCTATACCATTTTAGATTGAGTGTAATTTTGATATTTGCATTATTCGTTCTATTTCCTCCACTGTTGCTTCTCAAAAACTGCAATCAATTTCATGACCGCAACCCACAGGCGTGACAGCCGGGGGTCTATCCAACTGCTCAAGTAGTTACACTAAACTCACGAGGATTAAGTTTCATTAAAAAAGAAAGAATGAGTAACAAATGACTAGAAGTTCTACCCGTCTACTTCATGTCAATGAGGAAATATTCCATACTACTGCCCTGACTCTGAAATTATAAACTATTATGTTTTAATGTTTTGTTCCTTCAAGTTTTCTTGACTCTCACTGTGTAAGCCCATCCACCCACTCACTGGACTTCTCTCCACACACTCTTGCCAATCCTAACCGTAAGCATGAATAAATGAAACCACACTGATGAAGCTTGGAGCTGCATAAAAATAATTAAATATTGAAATCCAAAAAGGTACTTCATAGTTAAGTAGGTAGAAACCCTAACATATCTTACATATCAACGTACTTCTGATGTATCGACAATATAATGACTAGCCCGCCAGTAGGTATGAACGCGTGCAGGGAAGGTAGCATAAACATTGATTAATCATTTCAGTTACAAAATTGTAAATATATCAATAACAAATATGGAATCTTATTTAAGCATAAGTAGATAAAAGAGCCTAATGAACTGAAAATAATAAGATCATGTAGAATAAAGTAATTTCCCTTGACCAGAAGGAGCAAAAATGCCTCGTGCTATAATAATTGAAACACACCTCACTTCACTAACTCTGTTCCTCCAATATTATGCGAAATGTCTCTCACTTCCTCTATCTCAGAGTTGGGTCATCACTCATAATGTCCTAACATTCAGTTGTGTCTCATAGATTGTAATAGTATAGTGAGAGTGGACATATATACCGTGTTTGTACTCCTTAGTGCTATCGAAGAGTGTCATTTCTCGTTAATTAGATCCCTCCGCCACGGAGAGTGATTATTGTTATCATATTCAATAAGATAAAACACCAATTAGAAATCCAATAATCTACTGGCGTCCCAACTTATAATGATTCACAAATTCCTACAACTTTCCTACTCTCTAAGAATACAATAATGCCTAAACAGTTGGCATGTAATCTCATCTCCTACACAACATGGACTTATTAAAAAACCTCTTTATTTATTGTACAGTATAAGTCAATAACCGATGACATTTGGTGGGATATTAGTATAGTGGAGAAATATAGAAGGTCCAAACAATAGTACACGTGATATCATAGATAAAAAGTATAATACTGTGTTGCATACGCAGATCTATTCACAGGGATAGAATGTAAACTTTGATCAGGCTTTATCTCATTAACATAATAAAATTCAGAGGAATTAGTGTTAATGTCGAGAAGATATCTAAGAATAAACAAAGAGGAATTTGCCTGTGAGATCTAAAGAAAGTAATAATTGTATTCGGTTAATAGACCAGCCGAATAACATCACCACTCCCTCCATTATAATAATGCAATCTTAATCTTTACTAATAACTCATAACCTAAACGATGATTGCGCATCGAATTGAAAAAATGATGGCTCATCTACAAAGGTACCAAATTTCAGAGATTGAATACATCAGTGGTGTGAGGATTAATTGTATTCTGGAGTAGGCAACGCTTATCTCGAGTGGTCTTGTTCGTAATATCCAATTCTATCGTTAACTGTTAGTAGTAATATGATGTACTCTGATTACATTAATTATATCTCGGATATCTATCCAATAAATCTAATAATTTGCCTTGCAGTTGTCCTCATTCGTGTTTGATATGCTTAAATAACTAAGCGGTTAAGCAAGCTTCAGGCACCGTCGAACGAAGCTCTCAATACCCCACTAACACTAGTCGGTAAGTTCGACCCTTGCTGAAATGCCCCCTAATTCATTTCCATATAATCTCGTCAAGTAGAAGCTAATCAAGATAAAACTATTCAACGATTGATGCTCACTCTACTCATGTATGCATTCACACAGGGGCTGAAGGTTAGCGAAAATGAGGGCAAAAAACTGTGATCCCGCATAATGACTTCTTTTCCCTCTCCGTCCGTTCGATCAACACATAGATTGTGCCCAGTCGCATGCTGACGTTGATGTATGGTTTCTCCGCATATTCGAAATCTCCTAAGTCATAGTCCTTCTCAGGAGAGTACAAATCAACTCTGACAAATAAGACAGCCATCTTATAAGCTCCCAACCACAGATGCAAAGAAACCAAAAGGATAAGGACCTGACGTCTCCAACCTCGCCTGCCCTTGCGAATTGCAACTCCCAGATATATATTAAACTCCGTCTCTGTCCTCTTGATTCACTCCGTAGAACTTAAGGATCACAAACCCTCAAATAGAGACTCGCACTCTGTTACAAATATGTTAAAATGGCACTACCCGAAACAACTATGCACTAACAGCAATACTTAACCCTTCATGATATCCCTTGTGGCTCCAATCGGGCGAACGTGATACGAGAATCGGATGCTTAGATTTAATGTGTATTAACAACAGGGGACCCGTGGTCTCTATTGAAGTTGAAAGTCCTTCAACTACAACCCAAACCCTGAAAACACCCCAGTAATGAAATGGATTTTATGTTGTATACATTAATTTTCCATGTGGTGAGTAAGCTGGTATCTGCCTCGTATATCACTTTCTGCACACCTTAAACTTAAAATTGATCCTAAAGGTCATAGGTTTACGAATTTAAAATTATTATTGTTATCTTCTGCACAGATACTGAGTGTTGTGTCTTTTAATTTATGTGATATTGTTTATTCTCTTTATACTGTTTATATTATTTCTATATACCACAACCTATACACTTAGCTTTCGTGAAATCCGTCCGCCAACAGTCATTGTAGTCCGGCATTACGTCCCCCATCATATTCAAATCAGTAGCAGTGTTCAGCGATCCACAAAAGAATCTATGTGCGCTCTCAAAACATTCATGGCCGCGGACGGCACGGCCAGCATAGCCAGCGATCCCGTGCAGCACCCAGATCAAAAGACCAATTCTATTGTGTTCAATCAGGAAAGGAAAGTTGAATTCCTTACCTAATTTAGAAACTCCTCACCGATGCCTAACCTGACAGAGTGAATGATGGACACCTTAAAAACAATACAAGAGAAACCTAACACAGGAACCAACATCAAACGAATCACAAACCACAACCAAACATCATGTATTAAGCAACAGCAACATCCATATTCACTCCACTACAGAAAATCAAACTGCCACCTCACAAATAATGTCAACTCCGTATGTCTTTTCCCCCTCGCTCATCGTTCTGTCTCTGCTCCTGTCCTGTCTGTCATCGCTTCTCAATATCCTCAACTCAAAAACCAATAACTAATGAAAAATACAAATAGCATGGAATAGCGACCAGCTATAAACCAATAAACATCAACCACACAATCAAATATCATCTCAACAAGAAAATAACAACCCGAACAAAAAATATAACTCCTATCTCTCCTCGACGCTTAAACCTCTAATCGATGACAACATGGTGACAGTAATACCAAAGTCTGAGAGGTTTGGGGAATGTGGAACCCCTTCATCACACATTGCTCCCGGTCCACTTGTCCGGAGTGGTAGTACTTGTTAGGCCATCTATGAGATTAATAGAAAATGTATTTTACAAAAAAAATTGTATTATCCATTAAGGAATTTCAAACTTCTATCGGCATTAAATGACCCACTTGAAGTTGATTGCCGTAATAAAAAAATAAACCACAAACCAAACCAAACCATAATAACATTATCTGTTAATTAATTCTTATCAACAGTCAATGCGGACTCACTCGATTTTTGCCTTCTTCCGTAAGTCACCCTCGCTTTTGATTAAACACCACAACACACACACACACGCCACGCAACACATTACACGCCACACAAACACGCACACACACACACACACACACATATAATATATATATTAATATATATAAATATAATTTTATATATATATATATATAAGTTTTAAAGAAAGGAAATGCAATCCGACGATATGCAGTATTGATTAAATGGATATGAAACACAACAAATGCATGTTAAGTGAAAATTTATAACATATTCATTAGCTTGATATTGACATATTTTCAATTTTGATAAAAATCATCTTCAGAGCTTGTTTATACTCCGTTTTCAAGAGCGGAGACAAAGATGGGGTTTTTATAAAATTCAAATAGTCGTTCAATATTAGCTATAATATCTTATAAATGTATTTCACTTTTAAACAGGCCATTTGTGGTGTTTCATATCCTTTTATCTATACCCCATACATACTACATAATATATATATATATATATATTATATAGATAATATGAATGTGTGTTTCCACTATCCGTGTGCATATCTTTATGTCTGTTTTTCATATGGGAGGTGGAGTCTTGTGGTCCGTGTGTTTTGTTGTGGAACAAGAAATAGTTTTACTATTTCTTTTATTGGGACTTCATTAGTACGAAAATATATTCAATTACTTTTTTGTTGCCGAAGAATTATAGGGTTTCTCCTGATTCAGAAAAAAAAAGTGCAAATCAACTTATTTTTTTGATTTTTAATTCATCCTGAACTTTAAACACTGATTTATAATAGCCGCTCCAAATCGAACAAAGTTCAATCAAGGAAAACACATTCTAATAAACTGTTTATCATCATTTGCTTTGAAACTAAATTTGTATCCAACTGATTGGTTTGTTTGTTCGATTTTACGGCATGCCAAACCCGTGTTGAGTTACTTCTATGCCAAAGAATTTGGTTTTATTCATACTTGACGTGTATGCAATTATTCTAACATATTTTTAACAACATTTTTGGACCATGTTACCTTAGATCTCGATCTAAGGACATGTTTTTTTATTTTACGTCAAACCGGTTGTTGTTACAGGACAATTTTTAGGGCTTTTATTATCTAAACCTACCCCCTAACCTTACCTCTAACCTAACCCATAAACAAGATACCGTCCTTATTGAATCGAGATCCGTAAAAGGGGTGCCTAAGTCATTGGCTCAAATTTTTAAACCTCATTTTTTCTTATTAACCCATAGTAGTATCTAAGCGATACTACCACTCCAGATCAAGAAGAACTGGTTAGTAATGGAGCGAAGGGTTTCCAGACTCCCCAAGAGTTCTAAATTTCGAACTTCCTCCGCTGATGCAGTGTAACGTAAGCCAGTACAATAGACTTTTCAGTCACATCTATCTAGCACATATTTGATTAAAAGGGTTATTTCCTATGCAATCCGCTCAGGACAATCATATGGGTGTTAGGGATGACGGCTCGTGATTGATCTGAGGGAGCATCATCGACCACCCTTTTAGACTAAGTTAAGGCCAAAGTGGGTGTTTCAATGACCTGCTAGCCGTCCAGGAATCCGTCCTTAAACATCACGAGTCGCCGCCCACGTGTCACAGGTGATCCACCTTGGGAGATTTACCGTTTCAGAGTAGTATCATACAGCACCAGCTGAGTATGAATCTAGAGGTTGCTGTGGTCCTTATATGGTGGTATCCTTCATGGGCGGAATGCACTTGGGAACCCAGTTTTGATCCTGTGCGAGGCTTGTTTACTTTTTATCTTTCCATATACCTTGGGTAAGGGCCAGAGATCATTGTATTCAACTACAAACTATGATAAAATGCTAAGCCAGGGCAACTAGACTCTCTTATGTTAGGGGGTTTTAAAACATCTTTACCGGCCAATTTTTTTTATTTCAGGGTTCTATCTTATAAATCCCAATATAAATTAAAACTGAATCTCGTGTTTGCGAGTTTTTCTTTCCTCCACTTTCTTCCTCACGCCTCTTACTCCCTACACAGGACTGATTTACTCTGCCACCCTATTCAAACAGTCCCAACTAAAAAAAGATAATATATCAGTGCTCAACAAATTCCGTAAGATCCAGAAGACAACACTGTTTTTACTCTTTGACTAAAGATGCTGACAAGAGCTAAGCTTGCTGTATTTGAATTGATTAGTACTTAGCAAATTTAAAGTCTTTTTTCTTCGTATATTCACTAGTGATATTATATATATAATTATATATATATATATATATATATATACTATATATACTAGCAATTATGCACCCTCGGGTGCAGTATTTAGTTTTAATGTAACTGAAATTGTATTAAATTAAAAAAGTCTAATAAGAAGGCAGTAAAAAGATTTGAAACAGGTGGGGAGTTAATAGAAAAATAAGAAAATGGAAACTACATCTTCCTTCATGCCCCAGTCTTCATTGCTGTAATTTTACTT
>CM042144.1:1930149-1942046 GCA_023376005.1 Doryteuthis pealeii | reverse complement strand
AATCGTGAGCGGATAACATGGATCCTCTTTTACTTTCAACGTTTTAAAGCGACTCCTGCCGAAAGAGATTCTTATCTTATTTTCTTTTTATTATTCTTAATTGCTTTGATCTGAAAATGTTTCCCTCGCGAAGATGCATACGATTTATCAATAGGAAGAGAGAACAAGACCGTCCTTAATCTAACAATATCCTTTAGGATTTACCAGGATTTATTTTCGAGTTGAGATTTGAAGCTTTTACCTGATGTGAAAGGATCTTGATATTTGGTTATTTTTATTAGTTTCTTATGCATCTATGTATCTAACACGCATACACGCATGCATATATATATATATATATATATATATATATATATATATATAATATATGCATGTGTGTGTGCGTGTTATCATCATCATGTCGCGCAGGCAGCACGGATATCCAAGACGATCTCTCGCCAACCTTCCCTATCATTCATCGCCACAGGGAGCTCCTCTTCGCTGCAGCCAGCATCTTTACATAGCTGGTCGATATAAGTCCTTGCTGGGCGGCCCACACTGGCATGTCCATGTGTTGGCTTCCACAGGAGAACATCACTTATCAGTTCATCCTTGCTTCTCCAGCAGTGCCCTGCATGCCTAGTCCGTCTAACTCGGATAGTCTGTGAGATAGGGGGCAGGTGACCATACAGCTGCTCCCTTGTGGGATGCTGTTTCCACGACTTGTTCAGAACTGCTCGCAGCATTCTTGTGCAGCTCCCATCTAGCTTATTTTCGAGGCGCCTCGTTAGGGTCCAGGTAGTGCAGCCATACAGTAGTACTGATATGACTACAGCCTGGAAGAGATGTCGCTTTAGCTTGTCAGTGAGATCAGACTTCCATATGACAGACAATTTGTTTGTGGCCATCCATGCCTTTCCTATTCGTGTGTTAATATCGTTATCTGTGGATGAGATATTACTACCCAGGTACGTGAATTGTTCTACTGGCTTAAGGGGCTTACCGTCTAACGTGGAGATGTCTCCTTTCTTTCTAAAGCTCATGAACTCTGTTTTGGCAGAGTTCACATGCAGGCCGATGCTTTTTGCTGCCTCCTCCAGGCTATGCAGTAGTGTCTCAGCCTGTGCCGGTGTATCTGCAAAAAGCGCGAGGTCATCAGCATAGTCTGCATCTGTGACTGTTTGCTTTTCTTAGTGTAAAACCTTTTTCTTTTATGGTATCTAAAGATGTTCGGAGTACATAGTCTAGGCATATTATAAATATATATGGTGCCAATGTATCACCTTGTAGGACTCCGGCGACGATGTCAAAAAAAATCCGTATCGCCATCAGGTGAGCGTACCATTGCTTTAGTATCTTTGTAGAGCATCATTATAGCGTCAGTAGTTTCTTTGGGGAGACCATATGCCAGTAGTATTTGTTCCATTTTCCGTCTATGTATAGAATCAAATGCTTTGGAGAAATCTACGAATAGTAATGTTGCCTCCAAATTCTTTGCTCGAACCCCTTCTATGATGCGTCGTACAGTCAGGATTTGAGAGGTTGTGGACCTATTTCTGCGGAAGCCATTTTGGTTTTTCCTGAGGACTTTCTCTATCTCGGGTCGGATTCGATTAAGAAGAAGGGCATTATATATCTTAGCTGCAATGGCAGTAAGGGTTATGCCTCTGTAGTTTTTAGCTATTCCTAGGTCTCCTTTTTTGGGGAATGGGACAATGCATCCTTTCGTCCATTTATCTATTCTGTTTTGCCTATATACTGCGTTGCATAGCCTAAGAAGTATGTCATTGAACTTACCTGACTTCCATACATCGGGGGGTATTTCGTCAAGTCCTGCAGCTTTTCTGCCTTTTAGTTTTTTTAGGACTTCGTTGAGTTCTTCTATTGAAAAATCCCCTAGTTTGATATCTAATTGTCTATCTATGATTTTTTGGATGTTATTTTCTATGATTTTAGGTGGGTTCCCCAGAAGTTTCTGGAAGTGGTCTTTCCATTTCTGAAGTCTATCTTTTTGGCTGGTTGCCTTTAGCTTTGATCTAGAGGTACCTTTCCTACCGCTAATTTCGTTCACTGTTTGCCAGGCTAATCTCGATTGTCTGTCTTCCACTGATTGTCTGATATTACTTATTTGTGCTTGGATATATTCTATTTGTTCTTTTTTGTATACTTTGGTTAGTTCTATATGGGCTTTCTTAAGGTTGTGTAGATTGGTGTTAGTTGGTTTTATTTTATTGCGTTGGGCTGCTTTTTTTACATCGTTTCTCCTTTGTCTAACTGCTTCAGTCTCCCAAGGAACAGTGTGTTTAGCACTTTGTTTGGTTGGTACGCACTCGGCTGCTGCTTCTAGGTGTGCACTAACAAAGTTTTCGTATTCTTCGTTTGGTGTGAAGCTTTCAGATGACTCCTGGAGGATATTGAATTTATTTCTTACTGCTACAGCGTAGCGATTGCCTATATCGCTGTTAGCAAGTGTCGACCAGTCGTATCGTATGTGTTTACTTGTTTGTTTTTTGTTTCTACGTAGGCTTAATCGTAATTTTGCTGTGACTATTCTGTGATCGGAGGATACTCCTTCAAAGGAGGAATATGCTTCGCAGTTCATTGTGCTATTTATCCATTTTTTGTTTATTAGGATGTAGTCTAGTTGCGCTTTTGTGCTATTTGGGTACGTGTATGTCCATAGTTTGCCCTTCCGTTTTTGGAATTTGGTGTTTAGACAAACAAGCCTGTTCTCAAGGGAGAACTCCGCTAAGAGATCACCGTTCCTGTTTGGGGTGTTATGTAAGCTGAATCTATTGTTTTCGTTTCTTCCTACCTGTGCATTCATGTCTCCCCCAATGATCAATACATTATGTTTGGGGGTGTGCCGACATAGAGAGGATAGCCCATTGTAAAATGTTTCGATGTTTGTTTCATCGCTAACATTTGTGGGGCTGTAACATGAGACTATAGTCAGGCAGGGATTGCCATTAAACGTGGCGCTCATGATTCTAGGTTGAATTTTTTCTATGCTGTTAAGTGATTTTAGTGCTCGAGGGCTAAGAAGCATTCCTACACCTCCTATAGTGGCATTGACAGAGTTTTTCCATGCAGATGCTGACACAAACGTCCAGCCATTTCCAGATTCATGGTATTTTATTTCTATATCACCATGGTAAAGTCTGTGTTCTTGTACACATATGATGTCTATATTCTTTTCGGCTGCGGACGCCGTGAGTTCAGGGAGTTGACCTATCGTTTTTAGTGTTCTAACGTTAAATGTTGCTAGCTTGAGAGATTTTTTACATCTAAGTAGGTTTGTATTGGATTTGGGTTCTGTGTCTTTCTTATTAGATAGTGCGGTTAGGGTTATGTCTGCTCTAGGTTGTATGCCTTGCTTGTCTGTGCTGAGAATGATGTGATTTAAATGTGTCGTGTTTTTTGAGCTCCGTAAGGTATTTATCGAACACTGGGCCGGTGCTCGAGCCTCAGCAGATCGCGTACCATTTTTTATAGCAGAGGGTACGTTGCTACATGATTTTTGAACTTTGTGTAATGTCATGAATGGTTTCGGTTGGGTCAAGGTCATCGATATCTATCGGTAGCTGTTTGACTCATCAATAGGCGCCGGTCTTAGAGATGAGGAGCAGTAGTTACCTAACTGAACTTGTTGATCCTGGCCGTTGACCCATTCAGGGTTCATCCGCCCAGCATCTTATGATATACACCG
Source organism: Doryteuthis pealeii (assembly GCA_023376005.1). NCBI lineage: Eukaryota > Metazoa > Mollusca > Cephalopoda > Myopsida > Loliginidae > Doryteuthis > Doryteuthis pealeii. The sequence goes on along the minus strand of CM042144.1, from coordinate 1,938,358 downwards.
TTGGCCTATTTAGGCTCTTCCGCCGCATCTCACATCCACCATGCTGCTACCCATGGTTTGGTTTTACGTGCCGGGTGGCAAGTAGAATTTTGTACGAGGGGGGGGGAGAGTAGGAAATGAAGAGGGGGAGAGATTGAGATGAAGAGGGGGAGAGAAGGAAATGAAGAGGGGAGAGAAGGAAATGAAGAGTGAAGAGAAGAGGGGGAGAGAAGAAATGAAGAGGGGGAGAAGAGTCGTAGGATTTAAGTTTTAACTTAGTATAAGTCCACCTGTCCCCTCCCAGTTTATCGTTAATGAGGTTGGATCAAGTAGCAGAGAAAGGGAGAGACAGTCATAGCTGTGACGACAGGTTCATGGAAGAGGGCGCTACTTCTGAGATTTATGATGCCAGAGCCCACCGTGATTTGCTAATTATTCTTTCATTTTTAGTTCCAAATGGTTATAGTAGAATCAGAATTTCAAACTTTTGTATAAATATACGAAACACAAGTAATTTGAATGTAAAACTTTAAAAAATTAATTTTAACAATAATTAAAAGTTTACCTCAGTGTCTCGGTATATAGAGATATTGAGCTGGAGATTCAACCACTTGCATCTTTGAAAGAATTACACAAATATGGTGGATTCGGTAGGGATTATCTATTCTTGCTTTTAAATGAGGGGGATATATAGATAGATATAAAGTGAGGGGGATATATAGATAGATATAAAGAAAAAAAAAAAACAAAACAGAGAGAAAGGGAGTGGAAGAAAGAGACAGAGTCATAGCTGTGACGACAGGTTCATGGAAGAGGGCGCTACTTCTGAGATTTATGATGCCAGAGCCCACCGGGATTTGCTAATTATTCTTTCATTTTTAGTTCCAAATGGTTATAGTAGAATCAGAATTTCAAACTTTTGTATAAATATACGAAACACAAGTAATTTGAATGTAAAACTTTAAAAAATTAATTTTAACAATAATTAAAAGTTTACCTCAGTGTCTCGGTATATAGAGATATTGAGCTGGAGATTTTTTGCGTGTTATAATATATATATATATATATATTATATGTGTGTGTGTGTTTGCGTGCGTATTCTATTTTGTACGAGGGACTATAGAGTGAAAATAAAGAAAGTGAAAAGGTAGAAAAATACTTAGATCTTGCTAGAGAGCTGAAAGAAACTGTTGAACATGAAAGTGAATAGCCCTCAAAAGACAGAAAAATAGACCGTGGGACCGGTAAATAAGAGGAAGTATCGAAAGCATCTCGATGACATTTTTAATCTGAACTGGAATACTCTTCTACAGAGTAGAAGGTCTCTAAGGGCCGGGCTAGCCCAGTCGGTAGAGCGTTCGGCTATAAACCACAAGGTTCCTAGTTCGATACCGGCCCTCGAAGATCAGAAGAGACCTGCTGCAGTGGCTATACATTCTTCACTGGTCCGAACATGTCTACTATGTCTCGAGCATTAACACAAGAGAAACTTTTCATCAGACATTCGCATTTTATCTGTAATGACTACGCAAGAGGATATTTGTCTCATACCCTACTTGTATGGACTGGGCACAAGACCTCGTTTTAACGTGGGCCCACACACAAACCGAAGCTCATTGGTGGGAAAGAACAAAAATTGCGTCGATCCCCTAGGCATTCCCACTCAAGGGGGCGCCTCGGTTGCTGGGCAATAAACCCAGCCCTGTCCACAAAAGGGACAGGTATTGCCTGGAGAGATGGCCCTCTGGGATCGACGCTAATAATTGTACTTTAACCCGGTCCAGTAGCCGAAGCACACTGGACCCCCCGAGGGGATTAGGTAAGTCTCAAAGTATAGTAACTGGAACAGATACTACACTCTGATCCCCGCCTACATTAGGTAAGTGTATTTGTCTCATACCCCATTTGTATGGACTGGGCACAAGGCCTCGTTTTAACGTGGGCCCACCCACAAGCCGAAGCTCATTGTTGGGAAAGAACAAAAATTCATTCGCCTACATCAGGTAAGTATAACTACGCAAGAGACCTGGGAACCTGAGGAGACTTGCTGTCACTCAAACTTCAGTGAAAAACCATCAGATAAAACTGGTGTGAAAAAACTTGCAAGTAATAATAATACCACTGTAGGCGTTATTTTCGTATTCGCCTGGGGAGTTGTCTGCCCGTTTAGTTTCGCTGGTTCCCGCTAGGGGCCTTTGATATTTAAGCGGCTGGTTTGAACGTCTCTTTCTCTTTGCCTGCCGACCTACGAGACACCACTATGGGTTAGACTCGGGTCTACCCCTTTCTCGTTGGGGCTTCGGCCCTTAACACTGGCCACGCACTGCTAGTAAGTCTTGTATACGATATATGACTATCCTTTAGTCATGTACCCGTAACTATGTTTTTATGTACATTTAAGTATCTCTTTGATACCTAAATATCTTGTATTTTACCATTCATGAATGTGTCATTATCTCTACCTTTGTATGTATGTTTATGTACACCTCTATGTATTATGTACCCTGTTAATTCTTGTGCTGTATATAAAATGTTTTGTCTTGTCGGAGTTTTATCTTCAAGTATTATCACTTTAACACTTTACACCACTGATACTTATCAGAGCAACGATGCCACTCAACTACACAGAGAGTATGCGGCAGAAATATAACCCACACTGTTCCTGGATAGAATTTTCAAGCTATCCCCATTTAGATTTTCTAACTGTAACATTATCTTTCCAACATAAGAAGAAATGAGCATTAAAAGCTCTCTGTGTAGCAATTATACATTCACCAGTCATTAAAAAAACTAGCAAATATATGCACCCTCCGGGTGCAAGTATTTAAGTTTTGATATAATAAAATATCATATTAAATTAGAAAGGCTAATGAAACTGACTAAGAATGCAGATAAAAAGATCTGCAACAGAGGGGGTATAATCGAAAAATAGAACAACTTTGAAACTAACTATTCCATCATTTTCCATTACTCCCCTCTTTCATTGGTAAATTTTCCTAATTTAACTATTTAGTTAAAATAGGAAGTAAAGGATAATATTACAGTTAGTTCTTCTTGTAAATAAATTTCTTTTAAGATTTATCCACGAGAATTTTGTTTATATTTCTTAAGATAAAACCAAACAATTAGAAATCAATAATACCAAGCACATATTTATTAAAATAAAATTTTAAATATCAATATGCAAATTAGCCTTCTCGTTCAAACTGGAAACCGCTATTTTGTTGTATATACAAATACAATTGCATGTTATTAGTACATAGATATGGTCAACAGTATTAATAATGTAAATAAATTTTATTAATAACTGAAGGTTTAAGAGAATGAAATCATGGAGAATTTGACGTAAATAATTAAGGGAATTGTGACTTGAGTAGTATATAGTTTCGGTTACAGACAGAAAAACACACATTTCCATTATAATAAGATGTTTCAACAGCAAACGCAGAGTCTTCACCGGTCCAAGCTATAATCCTATCCGATCATACTGTCCACGACACCCATCAATTTTGAATATTTTTATGCATTTCTTCAATCTAATATCCGCATCATCCCAGTTTTTTTATAAATTAATAAGCACAAAAAAGGGAATATAAAACCCAATTTTCAGAACAATTGGTAAAATAAAACAAATTTGACAGGCGAATTATGCAAAATAAGAAAACACAAAATTATTTGTACAATATGGAAAATTGAATTTTATATTCATCTTTTGTGTTTAATCAAGAATTATTAAAAATTAATACGTTTGGTCAGACCTACTAGATAATTACGATGACAATGGATATAAAATATTGTGATTCCCGCCATTAATTTTTCTACATTTTTAAATGTTATAAGAATATCTTAAACGACCCTTATAATATAAAATCATTTTCAAATATTAAAAATTTGGAGTCCCGTGGTGCAAAGGGCATCATCGCTGGAAATGGCCACGTTGACTTCAGTTCAAATCCATGACGAAGCATTTCTAGTGGCGCTAATTAGACTTGGAAAAGGTATATAACCATATATTCTCCCTCTAGCTATGGGTAAATAGTAGGGCATAATGGGCTTCTTAATCTTGGCTGGGCACTGAGTCTACGAGAAGGCAAACTCTAAATTGAAGCCTATTAAACTTCCTTTAAGAAATTGACCATGTGTCACATCCTACTCGTGCAGAGGGGTTATTAAATACATATATTGTAAAATAGTGCATTGGATAAATCTATCATTGGTATGTAGGGTAGCAATTTTAATACTGTCTCAAAATGATTACTTGACCTTATCTTCCAATAAAAGCAAATGTCTCAAATGACCTCGGGGTCCTCTCCCGTCAATTAAAATTTGACACAAGGAAACCAAGGGGGCACTAGCCTGAAAAAGGTTGGGAACCAATACACAAATGCCTTTGGCAATGGCATGAATCCTTCTCTTCTTCCAGCTATGAGTAAATAGTAGAACAGATTGGGTTCTTTAGCCTTAGTAGGGCAACCAGTCTAGGAGAAGGAGACTCTGAATCCAAAACTAGAGGGCATGGGATTAGCAGCTCCACCCCAAACAAAGCTATTTGCTATGAAATTGCAGCACCATCATAGACATTGCGTGGTTGCAGCTGTATGCTTAACAAGGGCTTGGGATGCATTTACATAACATGAGAATCGGGGCATCCCATTATGGTGTAATGGTTAACAAGCTAATCCCGCAAATCCATTACTACTAAATAGCAAGTTTGATTCTCGCTGGATGCCTCATATCCAATTAATGGCGAACGGATTGGGTAAATACCTACCTAATATACAAATGTACAGATGATAATGATAAATATATTCATGTTTTACATGTACTTCATTTAGTTTCACCATTTAAAAAAAAAAGAATCTGTTTGAAATGTTTTGAAGAAACAAAAACAAATCTTCATATATGAAAATCTAAATAAGATTATATAATATATAATATACATAATTATATATCATATTATTATATATATAATATAATATATAATTATATAATATATAATTATATTTATATATAATTATATATATATATTATAATATTATTATATTATAATATATATATTTATATATATATATATTATAATTATTTATATATATATATATAATATAATTATTATATAATATATATTCTTATATATATATAATTATCATATAATATATATTATATTATTATTATAATTATAATATATAATATATTTATTATATGATATATATTATAATTATTATATAATATATATTATAATATAATTATTATATAACATATTATTATATTGTATATAATTATTATACAATATATATTATAATTATTATTATTTTTATAATATTAATTATTATATTATAATATTATAATATAATTATTATATAATCATCATCATCATGTCGCGCAGTCTGCACGGATATCCATGACATCTCTCGCCAGCCTTCCTATCATTCATTGCACCTGGGAGTTCTTCCTCGCTGCAGCCAGCATCTTTACATAGCTGGTCAATGTAGGTCCTTGCTGGGCGTCCACACGGCATGTCCATGTGTTGGCTTCCACAGGAGAACATCGCTTATGAGTTCGTCATTGCTTCTCCAGTAATGTCCTGCATGTCTAGTCGACTCACTCGGATGCTCTGTGAGATAGGGGGCAGGTGTCCATACAGCTGTTCCCTAGTGGGGTGCTGTTTCCACGACTTGTTCAATACTGCACGCAACATTCTTGTGCAGGTCCAATCTAGCTTACTCTCAAGGTGCCTCGTCAGGGTCCAGATGGTGCAGCCATACAGCAATACTGATATGACTACAGCCTGGAAGAAATGTCGCTTCAGCTTGTCAGTGAGATCAGATTTCCATATGCCTGACAGTTTGTTTGTGGCCAGCCATGCCTTTCCTATTCGTGCATTAATATCGTCATCTGTGGATGAGATATTACTACCTAGGTATGTGAATTGTTCTACAGGCTTAAGGGGCTTACCGTCTAGTGTGGAGATGTCTCCTTTCTTTTTGAAGCTCATGAACTCTGTTTTATCGGAGTTCACAAAGAGGCTGATGTTTTTGGCTGCCTCCTCCAGGCTATGTAGCAGTGACTCAGCCTGTGCCGGTGTATCTGCATATAATATATCATTATATTATATATAATTATTATATAATATATATTATAATTATCATTATAATTATAATATAATAATATAATTATTATATAATATATATTATATAAATATATAAGGTGATTATGCCCAGAGGCATTATTATGAGCCCAGATGCATGATGATGATGATGATGATGATGATGATGAGAATGTAATCAAATGATCATCAAAAGTTTAGAAGTAGAACTTTACCGCACATATCAAATTACTAAATATCTGCTACTCATGCGCTGAGTTGGTGGGGACCGGCATCGAACTAGGAACCTATTGAAGTCAGTTAGTCTACTGTTGATTTGAATAACAGGAACTAGCTAAGCACAACGGAAGCAGTGTCCAAGACAGTTGATATTTATAGAAATCAAGAATGATCCATTCATGCATTTGAGTGATTCCATTCCTTGAGTTCTGATTGGCTGCTTGGTTTCAATGATATTGTGGAGTTTTATAAATACCCTGTCATTCTGCAGTAGAATTGCAACAAGACGGTTTGTATTGAGTTACAACCTCTTGTTGTCGTGTCTTACAAATGTTGCAGATTGATTGTTGTTCAGTTTGTTTTGCGCGGGAAGTCGAAAGACAAAGGAAAATTGAACTGAGAAGACAATGTCTAGGGTAGACAGAGGGTCTGGTGTGACAAAGGACTCATCTGGACAAACGCGAATTTGAACAAAGAGAAAGGACTTCCGGTCAAGGAACAAAAGGATGTGTGGGCGGTCGTCAATACTTAAGCGGTCATCAGAGCAGCCCAGAAGACAGACCCCAGGAGACGGCGAAGAGAGCACAAGGTGTCTGACCGTCGACACGGTCGAGCGCTGCTGCGAGCAGTGAGGCGCGCTCACCACCTTCCACCACACCAGCAGTAGTAGTGCCCCATTATCCATGCCCGCCACTCACCTACCACACACCGAAGAAAATAAAGAAGAGTCATCTTTTGTATACGCGTATCTGTTGTTATTGAAGTTCAGTAGCCGACTACTAGATACATCGTCTAGGGGTCAGGAACGATCTCCGCTGTATACCAGCAACGTATACGAGTCAGAGTAGTGTGAGTTTGAAGATGCCAGTATATGACATGTGTTGCCTGAGTAGCGAAAGAGCGCTATGCAACACAAATTCGACGGTAATTGGAACTTAGTTTGATTATTCTTCAGAACCTTGCGATTTTTGGATGGTATTATACCTACGGCCAATGTTTTAGCTAAACCAGCCAATATAATTGATCTCTGGCGGACGGAACAGCAGGGCATTGCAGAAGAAATACAAATACTTTTCTTTTACCAAAGATCCTCATCTGATCCTGATTATTTTTTATTTTATCTTTTAATATTTTCAAATGTCTACCATTTGATTTCTTTATCAGGCCAAAGTTTATTTTACAAAGGAATACAATGCAGTAAAAGACATCCTCAATATCCTGACTGGAATGCAAAAGTCAAATCCTTTATCAAATATTCATTTTGTACACGAAGAACCAACAAGAGATCCTGAAAGTTGACCTCTTCCAATTTCAGATTATTCTTTATTTTCAGTGTCAGTCATTACAAAGACTTGAAATATTAACTATAAAATGATTTATTGCAATTATCAAATTTAGAATTTTGAAATATGAAATGTTTATTCAGCTATTATTTATCTTACTATTTTTGTTCGTCATCATCATCCTCATAATTAGGGGAGGGTCGAAAAGTTTTTACATTAAATTAGAACCAGGTTCAACCAACTTTTTATTGATTCATGACAATGAAGATATTCTATATAGTTATAGATAATTTTGATGGTATTATACCGACGGCCAATGTTTGAGCTAAACCAGCTAATATAATTGATCTCTGAACGGACGGAACAGCAGGACATTGCAGAAGAAATACAAATACTTTTTTTTTTACCAAAGATCCTCATCTGATCCTGATTACCAACAGTGGACAACAGATGCTGCCAAGGGGGTGACAGAGTCCTACAAGGTCTACCAGGCAACTAGAGTGCAAGGGCAAAAGGGGTCACAGTAAAACCAGAGTTACTTCCACTTGTCAAATTCTTTTCTATAGCTGCTGGGTGGGGAACGTGTCTCTCCCATAGATACTGGAAGGCATCCAAGAACCTGCAC
>CM042144.1:1895149-1927649 GCA_023376005.1 Doryteuthis pealeii | reverse complement strand
GCAAATGTAACATCCACATTGCACCACCAACGCAATAAATAACATGTTCATTATTATTAACAGCACAATTTTAAAAATACATTTAAAAAATACATTATATTAATTTGCACATAACATACGTAACCAAGAATACCAAACACAAATACACATATCTATACGCACACACGCGCGTGGAGACAATTATATCATCACAGCCTCCATACATTCTCACGCGCACACGCATGACATCACATACATACGCACAAACAAAAATACGCACACACGCGCGTGGACACAATCATATCATCACAGCCTTCACGCATTTCCATGCAAACGCGCATGACATCATACACAACGCACAAACAAAAATACGCACACGTAGAAGAAAAAAACATTCCGCATCACGTAAACACGCAAACACGAGAATACAGTTAAAAAAAACGCACACATTTGACCATTTACACAATTTTGTCATTTTTAAAGGAACTTTTCGTATTACCCGATGAATGCTCTAAGCAAGAAACCGCTGGTCGTAATACCGTTCCCGTAAATTGAATAAATAAAAGCAAAAACTTTTATTTGTTTTGATTTCTCATTGAACTATCAACGCTCTATCACAGATATTGAGCACTCTTCTAATAATACTGTACGTTGGATTACTATTACTTTTTCTAGTATACTAGTGCCAACCATACACATTAATATATATATATATATATATATATATATATTGAGTTAAGGTAGCGTGGGCATGGAATGAATACCTGATTACTGACAGTTTCTCGCATTTGCGATCTTCAAACCAAAGTTTAATCTGAACATCGCATAGGCGAGACACTGTCAGTAACCAGGTGTTGACTCCATGCCCAAGCTGCATTAACTCAAATATAAAAGCTCTATCAATGTTATTGAGCATTGTCTACATGAAAATATAGCACACCTACATCTACAATATCTCTCTCTCTCTCTCTCTCTCTCTATATATATATATATATATATATATATATATATATATATATATATATTATATATAAACAAGGTTTGTTTAGAATGGCTTTTTGTCGATAATTTTTGGGAGAATAAGTGCTTAATTGGAGTCGTACCTAATTTTGAAAATTAATTCATTAATAATGAATTAGGCGGGAATACCATAATAATAATTTTTGGGAGAATAATGAATTAGGCGGAAACCTATAATAAATTTTTTGGAGAATAAGTGCTTAATTGGAGTCGTACCTAATTTTGAAAATGAATTCATTAATAATGAATTAGGCGGGAATACCTATAATAATAATTTTGGGAGAATAATGAATTAGGCGGATACCTATAATAAAATTTTTTGGGAGAATAAGTGCTTAATTGGAGTCGTACCTAATTTTGAAAATTAATTCATTAATAATGAATTAGGCGGGAATACCTATAATAATAATTTTTGGGAGAATAATGAATTAGGCGGGAATACCTATAATAATAATTTTTGGGAGAATAAGTGCTTAATTGGAGTCGTACCTAATTTTGAAAATTAATTCATTAATAATGAATTAGGCGGTATTCCCGCCTAATTCATTATTAATAAATTAATTTTCAAAAATTAGGTACGACTCTAATTAAGCACTTATATATATATAATATATATATATATATTATATATATATATATATATATATATATATGAATTCAACATTTTGAAAAAACAATTAGTAATTATTTTCAAAATGTTAAATTCATTCTGTCGGATTAACTTCCATTTATTTACACACACACACACACACACACACACACACACACACACACACACACACACACACATATATATATATATATATATATATATGATGATGGCACTTCGAAGTGCCGAAAGTACTCGGGACATGGACTTTGGTGGACTAATCCAGGAATTCCACCCAAATATTAAAAGGTTGACCCGAAAACTTGAAAAAATCACAAATAAAGTTGTTAAACAGGAGATGTGTCTTTTGTTTAATTCAACATGCATAAATGAATGAATGCTGCCCAAATGCACACGCACACACACACACACACACACACACACATATATATATATATATATATATATATATATATAGGGAAAGAGGAACCAAAATATTGGCCCTTTGCCATCTTACATGGTATATTTTACCCCTCACTGCTGTTAGCAGAAAAACCTTTCTATTTTTTCCTACTTTCTTTCTTATTTGCGAGCCATGCTTATTCCTTCTTTTATAACTCAACCCCTTCCAATAAAGAATGTTGTCCTTCTACCTTCCCTCAATTTCTCTTTTGTCTATCGATTCGGCTAACTGGTCGATGAACCGAGCCAAATAATGGAGAACGTATCGAAATGATACAAGTCAAAATAAAAAAAAAAATGAAGAAATAGAAAAAATGAAATAAAAAGAACGATGAAATAACCTAACGCAATTCTGTCTGTCTAACTTTCGAGTGGCTTTAATTGTGCCTCAAGAAACAGCCACTTCATATACATTAATGTTATTATTTGCTTGAAGATTTATTATTTAGAGTGTCATATCACATGTTAATTCCTTTGGCATTGACACAAGTACAAAATATGCGTATACATGCGTGCATATATATATATATATATATATATATATATATATATATATATATATATATATATTGGGAATAAAAGGCCTTAAATACCATGGGTATCGTGGTTATGGACCATTTCCACTCGCGAGTATGCTTACGAGCTTCCTCAGATCACTGATATATTTTATTTAGACAGGCACAAATAAAATATATCAGTGATCTGAGGAAGCTCGTAAGCATACTCGCGAGTGGAAATGGTCCATAACCACGATACCCATGGTATTTAAGGCCTTTTTATTCCCAAATAACTTTGCTCTGTTTACAATAATTAAACATTGAGCTCTCATACGGAACCTGAACTCTACAACAAACTACTGGTAGAGAATTAGGACCCACCTAGAATCACCTTGTACCAAGAAACTTGGTACCGCACCAAAGTATATATGTATATATATATATATATATATATATATATATGCATGAATATATATATATATGTATATAATATATATATATACACATATGTATATATATTATATATACACGCACACATATATATATATATATATATATATATATATATATATAACACACATATGTATATATATATATATATATATATATATATATATATATATACACACATATGTATATATATATTATATAAATATATATATATATACACACATATGTATATATATATATATATAATATATATATATATATATAGGAGTCTATTTTTTCAGGGTTGCTAACGTTAGTATGTTGTTAAAGATGTTATTAATATATTATTGCCGGTGTTAAATGCTATTATATATGTGTGTATATATATATCATTTCTCCGGAAATTTGATCTCTCAGTGACCGAATGATACATACACTTTCTATGTATTTAATAGTTTAAAAAACCCAGTCCCGCATCAGCTGTCAGTGGGCGAGGGATAAGATATCGGACTACCATACGGTCAGTCTGAGTTCGAACCCTGCCCAAGGATAGTTGTGTCTAGCCACACTGAGGAGGCATGATATGCCGAAACACGTGTCTGTGGATGACTTATTAATTATTATTAATTATTAATATAATGCTCCCATAAATTTGGTAATGAGCTCTCTAATTGGTAATTTAAATTAACTCTCACTACTAAGCAAATAAGCAATGATCATTTCTCCGGAAATTTGATCTCTCAGTGACCGAATGATACATACACTTTCTATGTATTTAATAGTTTAAAAACACCAGTCCCGCATCAGCTGTCAGTGGCGAGGGATAAGATATCGGACTACCATACGGTCAGTCTGAGTTCGAACCCTGCCCAAGGATAGTTGTGTCTAGCCACACTGAGGAGGCATGATATGCCGAAACACGTGTCTATGGATGACTTATTAATTATTATTAATTATTAATATATATATATATATATATATATATATCATTTACCACTGCTAATGATGTACTATACCTCTTTAATAACTAATAATATATATATATATATATATATATATATATACTAGAGAAGAGGTGACCCATTGGGTCATCCATTAAGCTCTCGCTAGATAATTGGGATTAGGGAAAAGAGTAGGATCTGCCAAAATATCGTCTGCTTTTTATTTTAAAATGAATTAAAATTTATTAAACCGATCTTTTATGGTCTATTTTTTGGTCTAAGTCGAATAGTAGTAACATAATGAGCATCAGTAAAAAAGCAAAATAATATTACAAATGTAAGTTATTTTTTATACATATAAAACAATTTTTCTCCGTCAATTTCTATCAAGATGTCTGCCAAGACGCTACTTAAAATCCGTTTTTGCAATTGAAAAAAATTTACGCTGGATTGTCCAATTGTACACATAGCCTAGTATATGAAGGAGTTAGGGTAAGTCAGTTCTAAATGACAGTTATCTCTAGACTGCAGGTTCAATCCTGGTCAGGGGCAGCAGTAACATAGAATAATAATTAACACAGCTTAACACCTGTACCCCAGCTATGGTTAGTGGAATGAGAACAGGATAACCCCGTGGACTGAATAAAGGGTTAGGTTCAAAGTTCCGTGATGGCTCCCGATTATAAGAAGGTTCCTGAGTCCGAGAAGGTTCACGAATCCGACAAGAAATATCTGAAGAAGAACGGAGCGCACATCGGCCGAAACGTTGTATAGATAACAATGGAGATGAGGACAATATCTCTGAATGTTTGAGATGAGGCTTGATGATTAGTATTATCTGCGTTATTCGGACTATTGACAAGAAGGTTCCTGATTACGACAAGAAAGTTCCCGAGTCCGAAAAGAAGTTTCCCGAGTCCAAAAAGGTTCCCGAGTCCGACAAGAAATACCTGAAGAAGGCCGGAGAGCATATTGGCCGAAACGTTGTACAAATAACAATGAAGATGAGGACAACAGTCTGAATAATACAAATAACACACCAAAAATTATTTTTTTAGTTTTTATTTTCATTTTATATTTCGATTTTCGGTACTTATTTACTGCCCGAGCAGATTCTTTAAAAAAAAATTTTTTCTTTAGTCTTTTTATTTATGCAGAAAACAGTATCAATCACATATATACCACACCGATATTTTGCACCCCAAAACAAGGGGTCAAAGTTAAGTGACCTGAAAAAAAATCAGAAAGTTTTGAAAGAAAATAACTGATGCATTATAAAATTCCCATTATTATTTCATTAAAATCGGATAATTCTCTGATTTTTGTTAAAAGAAATTTCAAACGTGGGGGTCAGAATTTTACTAAAAAAACGGATTTTTCAACAAATTGGGTATATCCAGTTTGACCAACATTAAATTGAAATGGACATTAGAATTTTATTACGTGCTGGTGAGTTGTTAAAAGTGTCTCTGTTAATCACTATCCCATCTCCCCTTCACTCCAATATAGAGAGGAAAAGAGAGTTATGCAGAATGTAAAGACATTTTTGTGTTTTTATTGTTAGGGTTTTGTATTAATATATATGGATATGTAAATGTTTCTATGTTTTGTAAGAGGCATTTTATACAAGTTTAAAGTTATTGGCATGTTTACATTTGAAGATGATTTCATTTCTTCTATACAATAGTTTTTTTTCCGGTTTTTGAATTTTATTAATGCTAATTTTTCCTTTAGATAAAGGTAGCGTAAGGTGACTAGGGGATAGTTTTATAATTTAAAAAAAACTCTATAAATCGTCTGTAAACAAAAAAAACGGACAACAACATTAAACAAGCAAAAAGAAAAAGTGTATTTAATATGAAAACCTGTTCTTTCGTTTAATTAACAAAAAAAACATATAAGTAAAAAGAAAAAAGTGTATTTGCTACTAAACAAATGTCCCATAAAACTGTTAATCATTCCCGTGTAAAGTTGTAAAAATGCATCTAAAAATCGTTTTTTAGAAAGAAAAAAAAAACGGATGTTGACGGTGTAAATAAAAAAAAAATGTCCGAATGAAACGAGATCGAAAAAGGGGTGCCTAAAGGTCATATGGTCCAGTAAACTATATAAAAAGTAAAGTCGTTGGGGCGGTCTAATGTCGGTATCAGCCATTCAGCGAGGGAGTCTATCCCATTTTCACTAGCGCTAGACCAAGGTGATTATCTTAGCATCTGAGGTGTAGTGCCAGACCTACCATCAGCTCCTCACTTTACGGCACAGATCTCTGCGCTACTCATACGCTGATTTGTTGAGGGTGGTTATCGAATCAGGAACCTTGTGATTCCTAGCCGAACGCTCTACCGCCTGAGCTATTGCCGGTATTAGGAAGTGTCAGCGCCAATTAGAACATTTTGGTGGGGGTCCTCTACCCTAAAAAAGGAAGTGCAGAACCAATCAGAATATTCTCAGTGGGGGGGGGGGCTCTACTATAAGAAATAATTTAAAAATCAACTGTTTTTGTAGTGTCGTTTTTTTTCCCGATAGAATCGCCAAATTATTTCGTCTCTCTTGTGACGGTAGGAATGTTTTAATCATCCTTGTTTGCCATCTATTCTCTCTTCATCGTTTTTCGTTGGTCTGTTCCTGTTTGCGCCAAACGCAAGTGGCTATTTTCTCTGTATTTCTGTCTCTGTCTGTCTGTCTGTCTGTCTGTCTGTCTGTCTCTCTCTCTCTCTCTCTCTCAGAGTGTATGTATCACTCTATTTGTTCTCTGTCACTTATCAAGTGTTTCATTTATTTTCTCTTTTTTCTGTCTTCTTAAGATCCCCCATCTCTCTCTCCCTCTCTCTCTCTCTCTCTGTCTCTGTCTCTGTCTGTCTCTGTCTGTCTGTCTGTCTGTCTCCTCTCTCTCTCTCTCTCTCTCTCAGAGCGTATGTATCACTCTATTTGTTCTCTGTCACTTATCAAGTGTTTCATTTATTTTCTCTGTTTTCTTTCTTCTTAAGATCCCCCATCTCTCTCTTTCTTTCTCTCTCTCTCTCTCTCCCTCTCTCTTTCTCTCTCTCTCTCTCTCTCAGAGTGTATGTATCACTCTATTTGTTCTCTGTCACTTATAAAGTATTTGAAAATCAAACTCACAGTCAGTTCATTATTAGAAAAACTTTTATTTGTTCGATTGAAAGGTTTTAATAGAAAATATTTATGCTTAAATCCATAACATATCGAAGTCAATACACCAGAGAGGAGGTCCTCCTGGCGTAACGGCTATCATACTGGACTGTGACGTTGTAGTAAACGAATTTGAACTCCGGTCGTGCTATTACGTTCACTTTCGTCTAATACTCTTGGGAAAGGTATGAATTCCCTCTATCTATTCTCTCTTCATCATTGGCCTGTTTCTGTTTGCACACGCACAAGTGGCTATTTTCTTTGTCTGTCTGCCTGTTATTACGTTCACTTTCGGTCTAATACTCTTTGAAAAGTATAAAACCCCTCATCCCCAGCTATTGGTTAATTAACACCACTAATATTCTAATATATACATATATGAAGGGCAATTAGTTGTGTGTCTATGTAAGTCCGGTGGAAACGTCGAAAATAAAACAATTAACGACAAAGTAAATACATATACACATTAAATATCACCAGGGCTTGGTTTCTGAGCAAAAATAATAGAGATTTGCTTTAAATTCGGGAAGAAATTAAAAAATAAAATTTAAATGATAACAGCATCGATTTTTTTTTCATTAATATTTTAGATAGAAAACATTAACATTTCTTTTCAGAGTAGCTGGATCAATGCAAGGTCTTTTTTTTACATATGGATTTAAATGGGGCATCGCACGAGGATTCAAATCCCGATTCAGTAATAATGGATCTGCGGGACTAACTTTAAAAAAAGTGTCCCCCTCTACCCAGGCGACGCCGGGTAGCCACTGCTAGTATTAAATAAACCACGAGGATTAATGTCATTAAAGAAAGAAATCAACCCAATACACTAGAGTTCTAACTTTAATGTCATGAGGAATATTTCAATGCTACTTCTGTTGAATTATAAACTTTATCCTTCTTATTTTTGTTTCACTTCAGTTTTTGCCTACTTTAAGCCACTCACATCGGCTCTCTCACCATTGCAATCCTACCGTAAGCAAAATATAAACCTGATGGTTGGTTCATTATAATTGAACAAAAGGATTCAGATAACAATTATAATAGGACTTTATTTTAATAGAACTAGCAAATATATGCACCCTCCGGGTGCAAGTATTTTAGTTAAATTTTATAATAAAATATCATATTAAATTAGAAAGGCTAATGAAACTGAATAAGAATGTAGATCAAAAGATTTTGAACAGAGGGGGTATGATTGAAAAATAGAACAACTTTGAAACTAACTCTTCCATCATTTTCCGTTACTCCCGTCTTTCATTGGTACATTTTCCTAATTAAACTGTTTAGTTAAAATAGGAAGTAAAGAATAATATTACAGTTATTTCTTCTTGTTGAGGGATTTCTTTTAAGATTTATTGAAGAGATTTTTGCTCATATTCAATAAGATAAAACCAAACAATTAGAAATCAATAATACTACGCATATATTTATTAAAATCATTTTTTTAAGATCAATATGCAAATTAGCCTTCCCATTCACACTGTAAACCTCTATTTTGTTGTATATATAAATACAATTGCATGTTATTAGTATGTGGATATGGTCAACAGTGTAAGTAATGTAAAGCAATTTTATTAATAATTGAGGTTTAAATAAAAATAAAATCATGGAGAATGTGATGTAAATAACAAAGGGAATTGTGACTTGAGTAGTAATATAGTTTCGGTTACAGACAGGCAAACACACAATCTCCATTATAATAAGATTAGTTCTAAACTTAATAGAGAGAGAACATTGGAATATCCCATCATACAGGTAAACATTTCCAAGAATATTTGGTACAGCCGGGGTGGATAATTTGGTAGGCAAAGAGTTAATATACGGGCATTTGTGTAATTTTCATTCTATTTATTTTTGTGTAATGTAATACTCTGTCTATTTTTCTCCTGATTCTACTCAAATATCTATATTGGTGTCCATTCGTGTTGTTAAAATGGTTAGCAAGCTACACACGCAGATCAATTACACCAGAATAGCGAGTTCGACCCTTGCTGAATGCCCCCTTGTTCTATAAGCAAGAAGTACCTAACTTCACATTGTCTCACCTCCTTTGCTCCCGGCTCTTTGATCACGCCTTTCCTTCCGGTCAGATCACACACATTATGCCCAGTCATCTGCGTTGTTATGTTTCCATTTCCGAATCTACTAAGAATTCTTAGGTAAAATCTAATTCCTGACCATCTTTAGTCAACCACAGATGGGCCAAAGGAAAGACAGTCATACTGTCTCCGTGAGTTGGAATCACAGTTTTATTTATTCATTTGTTGAATCGGACTTAAGATTATATGTTGCGTTTTTAAATATTATTTGTCTACCCAAAATTAAACACCATACTTTAGACCTTCTGTTACATCATGCCCGTAACGAACGGGTTGGATAAATGTATAATTTAATGTGTATTAACAACAGGGGACCCCGTGGTCTCTATTGAAAGTGAAACGTACCTCAACTAACAACCAAAAACCCGAAACACAGTAATGAAATGGATTTATGTTGTACTACACATTAATATTCTTATATTTGCTTTATACTTTCCTAACTATACAGTTTTCGTATTTTAAGAACTTTCATAGTTTTACTGACGATTTAGGCTTTATCTACTTATGATTGTATATATATACATTCGAATATTCACCCAACATTCAGTACGTGACCCAACGCATATTATCCCCACCGTAACACTATAGGTGACCCCTACTTCATTCTCAAACATTCATCCCACAGCAGCAGCTCCCATCCTCCACACACTCAAGATCAAAAGACACTGATCAGTGAAAGAATTGAATTCTTCAATACAAGAACTTAGCTCGTGCCCTGAAGAAGGTATGAAAAATGGAAACGTTATAGCGTCATCATTATCACCAGAAATAAAATGCCACCATTGTGACATCCTGTGTTTCTCTCTCTCTCCCTCTCCTCTCTCTCTCTCTCTCTCTCTCTCTCTATATATATATATTATATATATATATATATATATATATATATATATACGTTAACTATGGGTGAGGTTCCAGTTTGGGTTTGCCCTTCCACTCTGAAGTGGGTACTTTAAAGTGGTAATAGTATAATATTTGATTTATTAAAAAAAGATCAAAAGATACTATTGATTGAAGTATAAAAACACATGAAAAACCATAATGGTTAAAACAGTGCTTTTTCCCACACACACAACACTAACGGCAGTTATATATATATATATATATATATATATATATATATATATATATATATATATAGTTAAAAGAAGGAAATGAATCCGACGATATGAGAATAGATTAAAGGATATGAAAACACAACAAAATGCTGTTAAAGTGAAAACATTTTATAACATATTCATAGCTGATATTGAACAATATTTCAATTTGATAAAAATCATCTTCAGAGCTTGTTTATACTCCGTGTTGTCAAGAGCGGAGACAAAAGATGATTTTTATAAAATCAAAATAGTGTTCAATATTAGCTATGAATATCTTATAAAATGTTTTCACTTTAACAGCATTTTGTGGTGTTTTCATATCCTTTTATCTATACCCATACATACATACATACATATACATATATATATATATATATATATATATATATATATATATATATATGAATGTGTGTGTCACTATCCGTGTGCATATCTTTATGTCTGTTTTTCTATATGTGGAGGTGGACGTCTGTGTGTTTTGTGTGGAAACAGAAATAAGTTTTACTATTTCTTTATTGTGGACTTCATTAGTACGAAAATATATACAATTACTGTTTTTGTGACCGAAGAAATTATAGGGTTTCTCCTGATCAGAAAAAAAAGTGCAAATCAACTTTATTTTTTGATTTTTAATTCATCCTGAACTTAAACACTGATTTATAATAGCCGCGTCCAAATCGAACAAAGTTCAATCAAGGAAAAACACTTCTAAAAATAAAACTGTTTATCATCATTTGCTTAGGACCTAAATTGTATCCAACTGATTGGTTTGTTGGTTCGATTTTACGGCATGCCAACCCGTGTTGAGTTACTTTATGCCAACGACATTTTGTTTTATTCATACTTGACGTGTATGCAATTATCTAAACATATTTTTAACAACATTTTTGGACCATATTACCTTTAGGATCTCGATTCATAAGGACATGTTTTTCATTTAAACCGTCAAAATCCGGTTGTTTGTTAACAGACAATTTTTAGGGTTTTTTTTTTAATCATAAAACTAACCCCTAAACCTAACCTCTAACCCTAACCCATAACAAACTACCGTGTCCTTATGAATCGAGATCGTAAAAGGGGTGCCTAAAGGTCATATGGTCAACATTTTTAAACTCATTTTTTCTATTTAACCCATAGATAGTATCCTAAGCGATACTACAACTCCAGATCAAAGAAGAACTGGTAGTAATGGGAGCGAAGGGGTATTCCAGACTCCCCAGAGTTCTAAATTTCGAACTTCCTCGCTAGATGCAGTGTAACGTCATACCCAGTACACTAAGACTTTCAGTCACATCTATCTAGCACATATTTGATAAAAGGGTAAATATTTTCCATAATGCAAATCCGCTCAGGACAATCATATAGGTGTTAGGGATTGACGTGATTGATCTGAGGGGCATCATCGACCACCCTTTTAGACTAAGTTAAGGCCAAAGTGGGGTGTTCAATGGACTGCTCAGCCTCCAGGAATCCGTCCTTAAACATCACGAGTCGCCGCCCACGGTCAACAGGTGATCCACTTTGGGGGGATTTTACCCGTCTTCAGAGTAGTATTCTACAGCACCAGCTGAGTATGAATCTAGAGGTGCTGTGATTTTATGGTGGTCCTCATGGGGAATGCACTTGGGAAACCCAGTTTGAATCCTGTGCGAGGCTGTTTACCTTTTATCTTTCCCATATATCCTTGGGTAAGGGCAGAGATCCATTTATTCTAACTCAAACTATGGATAAAATGCTAAGCCAGGGCAAACTAGACTCTCTATGTTAGGGTGTTTTAAACATTTTACCGCAATTTTTTTTATTTCAGGGTCTATCTTATAAATCCCAATATAAATAAAACTGAAATCTCGTGTTTGCGAGATTTCATTTTCCTCCACTTCTCCTCACGTCCTCTTACTCCCTAACACAGACTGATTTACTCTGCCACCTAATTCAAAACAGTCCCAACTAAAAAAAAGATAAATATATGTGCTCAACAAATTTCCGTAAAGATCAGTAGCAACACTGTTTTTACTCTTTGACTAAAGATGCTGACAAGAGCTAAGCTTGCTGTATTTGAAATTGATTAGTACCTTAAGCAAATTTAAAGTCTTTTTTCTTCGTATATTCACTGTGATATATATATATATATATATATATATATATATATATATATATATATATATATATATATACTAGCAAATATATGCACCCTCCGGGTGCAAGTATTTAAGTTTTAATGTAATGAAATATCGTATTAAATTAAAAAGTCTAATAAGAAGGCAGATAAAAAGATTTGAAACAGAGTGGGGGTATAATAGAAAAATAGAAATGAAACTTACTCTTCCATCACTGCCGTCTTTCATTGCTGAATTTTACTTATTTAACTATTTAGTTAAATTAGGAAATAAAGAATAAAATTACACTTATTTTTTCTTGTTAATGGATTTCATTTAAGATTCATTGGAGAGATTTTTGCTTATATTCATTAAAATAAAACCAAACAGTTAAAATCAATAATACTAAGCACATATTTAATAAAATCACATTTTTAATATCAATATGCAAATTAGCCTTCCCATTCACACTGCAATCCGCTATTTTTTGTATATATAAATACAATAGCATGTTATTAGTATGTAGATATGGACAACACTAATAAAAAGGTGAAGCTATTTTATTAATAATTGAGGTTTAAATATAAATAAAATCATGAAGAATATGATGTAAATAACTATGTTAATTGTGACTTGATTAGTAATATAGTTTCGGTTACAGACAGAAAAATACACAATCTCCATTATAATAATATATATATATATATATATATATATATATATATATAAATTCCATCGTAAATAATCGTTTCTTTTGGACAAACTGTTCAATTATATTTATTTGATGATTTTTTTTTTGATTTTTTATAATTAACGTTCCAACTGTTGTTTCTAGCAAGGGTCCATGCCCGCACACCGTACCTGATAGATGGTACGGTCGAAACATTTGGGAAAACTTTAGAAATCGAGCTTTGAAAGCTTTCTTTTTAAGATCCAAGCGCGCTATTTAAAAAAAAAAATTTTTTAAATAAAAATGTGTGTAGCAATATTGAAAATTAATAAAATAACAATGAATGTTATATTTCAATTATATATATCATGCCTGATAGTTTGCAATTTTGAAAATTTTGGTTAACTTTGAAAATTCGGCTGAAATTCATATAATGAAACGTACGCTAAAATCCCTGAAAAAGATGTCGAAATCGACCTGTCTTGACTATGTTTTGACGCCAGTAAAAAAAAAACTTTAAAAATCTCGTAGAAATCTTAAAACTATGAAATTAACATTCCAACTGTTGTTTTTAGCAAGGGTACATGCCCGCACATGATAATTGGGACAGTCGAAACATTTGCGAAAATTTTAGAAATCTAGATTTGAATGCTGGTTTTTACATCCAAGCGCGCTATTTTAAAAAAAAAAATTTTTTTAAAAAACGTGTGAAGCAATATTGAAAATTAATAAAATTTTAATCATAACAAGTTAAATCTCATTAATTAGTTTATATTTTCGAAATAATAGTGAAAAATCCTTTTCTGGAACTGGGGAAAAAAGTAGAAAAAAAAACGAAATAAACTCACCACGGCCATTATTTTCCTGATAGTGAGAATAGTGCCAAACCCGAGCGGCTTATTCAAAGACTGCTATAAAGGTAGCGGGAATACAGAACTCTAACTCTATGGGCTGCAGGTCACATGACCGGGAGTATGAAGCTACTTAAATGGTCAACTGAACTGAATCTCAAAATGGAGGCCAGTTTAGTGAAAGCCTGTTGCTGGTTGGGTGGGGGGATGAACAGGGGTTTGATCAACTCTGATTGGGTCGTCTGCGAAAGAAAATACGATGTTGAAAAACCCGAAATTTTCAATGATCCCAGGAATATAACATCCCTGACTCCTTCCTTATCATCTCAGTTTTTAAAACGGAGTTTAACAGATCTGAATTCAGAGTTTACATTCTCTTAGGTTGGTTGCCATATCAAGTTTAAAGAACCCAGTCTTCCCTATTATTAACCCATAGCTAGAAGGAGAATAGTTGGATTTATACCTTTACCAAGAGTATTAGCTTTATGTGAAATAGTAACAGCTTCGTCCAGGATTTGAACTTGATTCACCATGCTCATTTCCTTCGGCAATCACCACTATTACGCATTCTTTCGTATGTATATTTAATATATTAAAAGAGGAATTAATTGTTGATGTAAAATATTTTATGTAGTATTTCCTTTGGTTTTTTAGTATATCTAGGATTTACTCAGCTAATATTGGTTATCGATGAGTGGAGACTCAATTAATTATCTTCTCTAGTTCCAAGCACTATAATACCTAAATTATCTGTACTTTTTTATTTTTATCAACTTCGAATTGTCTTTATTTATTCTTTCTTTTAATACTATTTGTATGTATATTGTATACCTTGAACAATGAATATATTGTGAGTATAAATGAGTTTATGTAGTATTTTCTTTGGTTGTGTTGAGTGTTATTATATCACGGATACTAAGCTAATATTGGTTATTGGTTTGGTTTGGGGGGTTTTTTTTACCGCATATCAACCTCAGTGGGTCATTTAATGCCAATAAAGTTTTGAAATAAATCAATTCTTAATGGATAATACAATTTTTTATAAATACATTTTTCTATTTAACCCATAGATGGGACCCTAACAGGTACTACCACTCCGGGTCAGAGTGGAGCAGGGAGCAATGGTGATGAAGGGATGCTCCACATTCCCCAAACCTCCAAAACTGGAACCTCACCATTAGATAGAGTTTAACGTCATTCCCAGGACATGTAGACCCGCGGCCACCGCCTTCTAGCACCCATATGATAAAAATGGGCTGGGGCTTGCCATAAGGGCAATATGGTTGAGGAAACCATATAGGTGCTAGGGCTTGGTTATTGGTGAGTGGAGACTCGACAAAATAGCTTCTTTAGGTCCATAAAATAACCAAAAACCTAAATTATTAGTCATTTTTTATATTTTTATTAGCTTCGATTTTTTTTAACCATTTTCATTTTTTTATTTTTTTATCTATTTTTTTTAGGGGGGGGGTGCATGTTTTCAGTGTGTGTGTTTTTTTTTTATCATAATAGTTCCTAGATTTATTTATAAGACTCTACTTTGAAAAAAGAATTAGACACTATAATTTGCTTTGTTTCGAGTCACTGCCCGAAAAGGATGTACGAAGCTTGTATTAGACCTCGGTGAGTTGAGACTTGACTAAATATCTTCTGTGGCTCCAAGTCCCATAATACAATTTTCTGTCCTTTTTTATTCTTTCCTTTATTACCATTTGTATGTATATTGTATGCGTCGAACGATGAATTTATTGTCAGTATAAATGAGTTCATATGGTATTTTCTTCGGTTGTGTTGAGTGGTAGTATATCACGGATCTAATAAGCTAATATTTTCAACGGTGAGTATAGACTCGGCCGAATATATTCTCTTGGTCAAAGCACCATAATACTTAATTTTATGTGTTTTTATTCTTTCTTTTAATACCATGTATATTGTTTATGTTAAAGTGTAAATTAGTTCATGTAGTATTTCCGGTAATTTTCAACTTTACTTGTTAAAATTCCTAGCATAAAAGTGTGCGTGCACATTATCTGAAATAGACTTAATTGTTATTAGGAACACATTTTATGATATTTTTGTGTTAAAGTATGCAGTTGTATTGTTTTCGAAAAGGTTTCTAAGATTTGTTTATTTCGCACGGAGACTTTCAAAATAGCTACTGACTTAGTTCAAAGTGAAATTCAAGGGAGGTTACTCTAATTGTCTTATTTGCTAGGAATTTTGATAACTGAAGGTGAAAATTACCGTATTTCATTCGGTTCTGTTCAATATTAGTATATCACGGATTTACTAAGATAATATTGGTTATCGGTGAGTGGAGACTTGACAAAATGTATTTTCTAGGTCCAAGGACTATAACACTATATGTCTTTTTATTTTTTTTATTTTATTAGCTTTGGTTAGTTTGCTTTTTCTCTTTTTTTTTCCTTTTTTTTTTTTTTTTTTTTTTTTTCCTTTTTTAAAGCCTTTTGCTTTATTTTTAGTTATTTGTTTTTTTGGGGGGTTTGTACATGTTTTCAGTGTATGTGAGTTTTTTTTATATCATAATAGTTCCTTGATTTATTTTCAATACTCTTCTTTGAAAAAAAAAAGAAGTATAATTTAAGTTGTTCCCAATCACTACCAAAAGAAGTATATACTAAGCTAGTATTGGTAATCAGTGAGTGGGGACTCTGCTTCCGTAGCTCCAAGCACCATAATACCTCATTTCTGTCTTTTTTCTTCTTTCTATACATACCATTTGCATGTATATAGTTTATATTAAAAAATGAATTTATTGTCAGTGTAAATTAGTTCATAGAGTATTTCCTTAGGTTGTGTTGAGTGTTATTATATCACGGATATTCTAAGCCGATATTGGTCATCGGTGAGTAGAGACTCAAAATAATAGCTTCTCTGGGTCCAAGCAGCATGATAACAAAATTCAACGTCATTTTTTATTTTTATAACTTTGATTTGTTTTTTTGTTTTTTTTTTTGTTTTTTTTTAATTGTCATTTTTTTCAACCTCTTCCTTTATTTTTAGTTATTTGTTTATTTTGGGGTCCGTGCGTGTTTTCAGTGTGTATTTTTTTATATATTAATTCTTAGATTTATTTTCAAAACTCTTCTTTGAAAAAAAAAAATACGCAGTATAATTTACATTGTTTCCAGTCATTGCCTGAAGAAGGTTTGTATCTTGTGAAAGCTGAGCCGAGAGACAGTAACACTGTTCTGTTGGTAAAACACAGTTCTTACCGACAGAACCTGACATTTGAGTGAACTTGGCGCCAAGGGACGACATCAATTGAACAGGCCCTCCGGCTAGAACTCTATCTCTTATTATACCGTTTTTTATATTCCTGTTATTTATTTGTCTTTTTTTTTCTCTTTTTTTTTTTTTTTTTTTTTTTCTCTGAACACAAAAATATTCCGCATTCTTCTTTGAAATATTAAAGCAACGCGACAACTGCACAGATAAACAAGACGCTCGATATTGCAACAAGCAGGCCCGGATGAGATTTTTTTTTTCTTTGGAATAATCACGGTTTTCAAACTCTACTAAGATACTTCATTGCATAAATACAACCGAAAGATAATTATTTAACTATTGCTAACAGATTTAAAACTTAAACTCTGTCAAAATCCAATAAAGCTAGTACAAGAATTCTAACATACTAATGAATTTTACTACTAAGAATAAAATTGCATTTCTGTCTTATGATTGATATATATATATATATATATATATATATATATATATATATATGTGTGTGTGTGTGTGTGTGTGTGTGTGTGTGTGTGTGTATTTATTATCATAAAGGTACAAGGTACTAATCTACGCAAGTTTCACCATGAGGATCTTCAGGGTTAAATCCACTGGATTAATCAAGATATTGGTTAATTGCAGTTGATTTCACGTGAATCAAATTTGCCCTACTAACGTATTGAGCACTTTATATTTGTTATATCGCTGCCTTATCGTAGTGAAACTTGAATCAAATAACCACTGTAACCATTTTCACCGGTAAGTCACTTTTTCCACAAATACCATATATATATATATTATATATATATATATATATATATACTAGCAGGACCTGTGGATATCCCAGAGTATGATAATTCATTATCACGTTTGATATGTTTACTTAAGAGCTATTGCAATAGTTCAATGTGTAAAATGTATAATCATCTTGATTTAACCCGCTCTCATTCCTTCTTAAAAGAGGTGTTGCAAAATATGTACATTAATTTGCCAATGAAAATCTGGAGGGATGGGTATAAGATATCTACATTAATTTGCCGACAAAAAGTGACAAACACACGACACGGAAAATGTTTAAGTTGGGCCGGAAATTCACCTGACGCAGGCTCGTTAAAACATAGCGTATTTTAGGACAGGAGACCGGGACGTAACTTTTTTTTCAATTCCTTTTAATTTTATGTTGGGCATTTAATCAATGCAAGACAATTTGTAATGTTTTATTTTTTTAAATTTGGTGAAATAAAAATGAGACAAATAAAAAAATTTGGAATCAAGTAACACCAGATTATCTGGATTTATATTTATGAATTGCAAAAAGAACAATTTGGACGGTCTTATTTTAACCAGAGGGTGTAGCAGAATGTGTAGTGATATATATATATATATATATATATATATATATATATATATATATAAAGATAATCTAATGAGTCAGACGAACCTACTATTAGTTTCGCATAAAGCTCTTCAGGGCTAAAATCTGACTCAGATTTTAGCCCTGAAGAGCTTTATGAGAAACTAATAGTAGGTTCGTCTGACTCATTAGATTATCTTTGTTATTTGGCTCTACTTAGGTATCGAGCACTTTTTACATATTAGCTTTCTCCTAGCGGTTATATGAATATATATATATCTATCTTATATACATATACATACATATGAATTGTTTTTTTCTTTTGGCCAAATACTGTACCAATAGATTATTTTTTGTTGGTACGAATATCTTGGTCCTTTCTTTTTTTCAAAAATTTTTTTCTTCCTGGTTGATGTTTGGTAGTATATTTTTACAATCAAACTTTCTGCTGTTTTTTTTTCTCTCCGCAAGGATCTACCAACACGCTTGGTATATTATATATATATATATATATATATATATATATATATATATATACATAATATATGTATGAAATGGAATGATTTACAGGTGAAAATATTGGGTTGGTCTCAATATTTAGTTGGTACAAGTTTTACCCGGATAGTCAGCATTATAACAAATATAAAGTGCTCAATAATTAAGTAGAGCGGATTTATTATCATAGTTTCTCGCCTATGCGATCTTCAGATTAGTCTGATGATCGCATAGGCAGGAAACTTTCTGTACGCAGAAGTTGACTCCATGTCCACGCTACCTTAACTCAAATATCTATATCTACCTACATATCTATCTATATTATCATTATTATTATAGTGTGTAGAAAAATAACATACTCGAGTTTTCCACAATGATCTTCAGGGTTAAATCCACTGAATTAATCAAGATATTGATTAATTACAGCTAACTGACATGATATACTGCAGTTAAGTACTGTCAGGTAGTAGTCATGATGTAGTTATGACGGTTAAAAAACATATTTTTATAAAATACATCATGAACTCCCTCAGTTAGCTGTAATTAATCAATATCTTGATTAAGTCAGTGGATTTAACCCTGAAGATCATTATGGTGAAACTCGAGTAGGTTATTTTTCTACACACTATAAAATAATGATAATATAGGTAGGTAGGTAGGTAGATATAGATATTTTAGTTAAGGTAGCCTGGACATGGAGTCAAAAGATCGCATAGGCGAGAAACTGTCAGGAACCAAGTGTTGACTATGTCCACGCTACCTTAACTCAAATATAAACGCTTTATCAATGATCTTTAGAAATAAAGCATCCATATTATTCAATATAATATATATATAAAATATTTTTGCTTGAAGGCAATTACAATGCGATTATCGCATAAATTCGATAATTATAGAAGATAATAATGACAAGTGAATTTCGCAAAGAATCACTCGGCGTGTAGAATATCGTACAGACTGTTTCAACTTTATTAAGTCTCATCAGCGATATATACTAACGATTTCCCTCCGACAGAAATCGAAACCGGGACTTCAGCAGGATAGTTTAGACACTATACTGTTTCAGCCACGATACAGCACCGAGAATTCCTTGCGAAATTAACCTGTTAATGATACTAGCGTCTCTACCATATGAGGCAAGGAGGCGCTTAGTGAATAATAACAAACACATCCAGGTGTTGCATACTGGTTTCTTCAAACTCTACTCTGACTCGTATACGTTGCGGGTATACAGCGGACATCGTTCCTGACCCCTAGATGATGTATCTAGTAGTCAGCATTTGAACTTCAATAAGAACAGATACGCGTATACAAAAGATGACTCTTCTTTTATTTTCTTCGGTGTGTGGTAGGTGAGTGGCGGGCACGGAAAATGACACTACGACTACTTATGTGGTGGAAGGTGGTGGGCGAGTATCACTGCCCGCTCGACCGTGTCGACGGTCAGACACCTTGTGCTTTCTTCGCCGTCTCTTCGGGTCTGCTTAAGTACCGACGACCGCCCACACATTCCTTTGTTCCTTGACCGGAAGTCCTTTCCCTTTGTTCAAGTTAGCGTTTGTCCAGATGAGTCCTTTGTCACACCTCTTTTGTTATACTAAGATTTCTGTCTCGCCTATCTATTGTCTTCTCAATTCAATTTTCCTTTGTCTTTTCGACTTCCCGCGCAAAACAAACAGTCAATCTGCAACACAGGGCCTTTATGCTTTTCGGCGAAGGAAATAAGATTTTTCTTTTTTTATGTTTGTTTATTTTTTTAGAAGCATTGCTGAATAAAGTATATATATTAAATATTTTATATTTTTGCTTGAAGGCAATTACACACACATATATATATATAATCATGGTTCCTACTCTTTTATGAAAATCATTTGCTGGGACATTTTCTAAATTTTCAAGGACAGCACTTGCTTACAGAAGTTTTTAAATTAGCCATAACATTTAATACCAACATATTCAGCCATTTTTATTCTTACCCCCCTCTCTCTCTCTCTCTCTCTCTCCTCTCTCTCTCTCTCTCTCTCTCTCTCTCTCTCTCTCCTTTTTCTATGGTAACTAGTGGATTAGGCAGTTAGGTTAAAAGACAGTTCTAAGTGACAGTTATCTCTGTTTCCCGAGTTCAATCCTGAGTGAAAACAGTTAGAAAAATAATTAATTAGCACAACTCCTACCCCAGCTATGGTTAGCGGAATGAGAACAGGATACCCCCGTGGAATAAATAAAGGGTTAGGTTCAAAGTTCCGTGATGGCTCCCGAATACGACAAGAAAGTTCCCGAGTTCGAAAAGAAGGTTCCCGAGTCCGAGAAGGTTCCCGAGTCCGACAAGAAATACCTGAAGAAGGCCGGAGGGTATATCGGCCGAAACGTTGTACAAATAACAATGAAGATGGGGACAATAGTCCGAATAACGCTAAAAATACTATGGGAACATAGTAAGACATACTTGGTTCTTTAACCTAAATTAAGCAAGAAGACTGCGATAAAAGGAAACTATGAATTTAAACCAGAAATACTCCGCTTAAAGATTGGCCTTGTGTCGCATTATGCTCCTGGCAAAAGGCTTGGGTAAATACGTATTACATCGAGTCAGAGTAGACCCGGGAGTGTTGACAACGAATGCGCATGCGTAGTATCCATGAAAAACTAAACAAAGAAATTAAAAAAAAGCAATTTTGTTGTTGTTTCTTCTGTTTGTATAGTTCGTATTTTTGTCTATTGTTTGTAAAGAACATTTGATGCTGTACGGGTTATCTCCCCCTGTCCTCCTCCTCCTCCCGCTACTTTTGTTTTGCACGTGGAAGAATTGATGATATTATTTAAGAGAATTGAATTATGGAAAGCTGTAATGTAGTAATTACCTAAAAGAATTGAATCTCTGGCTTCGACAACACAATTTGAAAAGAATGTATTTTGGCAGTGATACAACGCGAGAGAGAGAGAGAGAGAGAGATAGAGAGAGAGAGAGAGAGAGAGAGAGAAAGAGAGAGATGGGGGATCTTAAGAAGAAAGAAAACAGAAAATAAATGAAACACTTAATAAGTGACAGAACAAATAGAGTGATACATACACTCTGAGAAAGAGAGAGAGAGAGAGAGAGAGAGAGAGAGAGAGAGAGAGAGAGAGAGAGGTGGGAGAGGGAGAGAGGGAGAGAGAGAAAGAAAGAGAGAGATTGGGGATCTTAAGAAGAAAGAAAACAGAGAAAATAAATGAAACACTTGATAAGTGATAGAGAACAAATAGAGTGATATATACATTCTGAGAAGAGAGAGAGAGAGAGAGAGAGAGAGAGAGAGAGAGAGAGAGAGAGAGAGAGAGAGAGGTGGGAGAGGGGAGAGAGGGAGAGAGAGAAAGAAAGAGAGAGATGGGGGATCTTAAGAAGAAAGAAAACAGAGAAAATAAATGAAACACTTGATAAGTGATAGAGAACAAATAGAGTGATATATACATTCTGAGAGAGAGAGAGAGAGAGAGAGAGAGAGAGAGAGAGAGAGAGAGAGAGAGAGAGAGAGAGAGAGAGAGAGAGAGAGATCTGCACTTGTTCGGCGTGTTCATTTTAAGATTGGATATTTGTCTGCTCGTCCAAGACCCGTGTTTTCATTATTGACGCGATAATGTTCATTATCTTGATAAATTGGATGGTGACGCTAATAACGACGCAGACAACCAGTGACAAATTACAGGAAAAGCGACAATTGTAAAGTTTGGACTGATAGTTATAATTACAAATTATATTCATGCTGATAGCCATAAAACAGATGATAAAGAACATATATATATATATATATATATATTATATATATATGTGTGTGTGTGTGTGTGTGTGTGTGTGTGTGTATATTACGGATCTTTGCTAATCCACGAAGCAAATAAATTTACTTCTGGGTTAATAAAAATCGATTTAAAAAGTGCTCAATAAAAAGCTAAATATACGTTTTTTTAAGCGAATGTAATAAAATATTCCAACTGCAGTTTCTTGCCGTAGCAATTCTTCAGGAAATTCTCTGAAGAATTGCTACGGCAAGAAACTGCAGTTGGAATATTTTATTACATTTACTTTTATATTAATATAAAAACTATGACAGATATATGAATTTGTTTTTTTTTTTTAATATTTTTTTCAAAAGATATTCTACATTATGGTCTGAAATTAAAAGGTGCTAATAAGTACACGGACTGTACATAAGTGATGATCTCTAAACATCCAGATGGCTGTCTAAATATATAGGGGAAGTTTTATCAAGTTATTGCTAATTCTCTCTACATTCTTTTGTGAGACACAGGATTATGCGAGTGCAGCATCCACTGTACTTACTAGATTTAACCCTGGTATCATTTTATTATTTCCTAATCTAAAAATTTATTTCAAATGTAAGATTTCAGGTTGTGGAGTAGATTAAATAAAGATATAGCACAGCTTCAGTCCATATCAAGAGAGGAGTTTCATAGGTGCTTCAACCAGTGAAAAACTCACTGGAATATGTGTATTTTATTCATTGTTCATGTCATTCTCGCTAGATACAGTTATAGGAGGTTCATATCAAGTCCTATTGAGACCCTAAGCTTATAAATTCTAATGTTGTATACCCTTTTCTTTACTTCTATTCTTCTTCTGGCGTCTTTCACACCTTAAGTTCTTCTAGCGTCTCTTCTAACATCTGGACTTCGTCTTGGTGGTCGGTCACACTTAACTCATTTCTTCTTCTAGATCAGTCTTGTTACCAAGACATTCATTAATCACAAGACCGTGTTATTTTTCTTAAACTTTTATTTCCTTAACTAAACATTTCATGTAACTAAATATCTGACTAACATAGCGCGCGTATGCAGTGAGTTCCAGTTAAGGCAGTACATCTCTGCTCGACGTCCAAACTGAAACTGAGGACCCAACCAGGTCCCACGTGACTTCACGTATTTCGCGGACTTTCTGTGCTATTCCATGGAAAGTCCCGCCCGTGATATGAAAGGGGCCATCCCTTTAGAAATACAGGGGATTGACAATAATCTTATGCAACCGCATAGATTATGTTACACTAATTCTAAATTCCAAGTGTAAAGAATTATCATAGAAGATAAGAAGTTAAGAAAACCAAATGATCAAATACTAATACTACTAAAGTCATCTTTAATTCTCATCAAAGATTGTAAAATGCATATCTCTTTAAATAAAAAAAGAAGCAAGAATATTCACCCTCCGGGGTAAGTATTTAAGTTTTAGTGTAATGAAATCTATCAAATTAGAAAAACTAATCTTCTTATCTTATTATGATGGAGATTATGTATTTGTCTGTCTGTAACCGAAACTAAATCACTACTCAAGTCACAATTCCCTTAGTTATTGACGTCACATTCACCATGAATTTATTTTTATCTAAACCTCAATTATTGATAAAATTGTTATACCTTATTAATACTGTTGGATTAATATACATACTAATAACATGCAAGTATAGCCAGCACATGGACAAGCCAGTGTGGGTCGACCAGCAAAAACGTACGTTGATCAGCTCTGTGCGGATACAGGATGCTGCATAGAGGACCTCCCGAGAATGATGATCGATAGGGACGGATGGAGAGAGATTGTCACTTGACATGATGATGATGATGATGATGATATTTATATATTTAAAAAAATAGCGGTTTACAGTGTGAACGAGAAGACTAATTTGCATATTGATATTAAGAATATGATTTTAATAAATATATGCTTAGTATTATTGATTTCTAATTGTTTGGTTTTCTCTTAACGAATCTGAGCAAAAATCTCGGGGATAAATCTTAAACGAAATCCATAAACCAGACGAAAGAACTGTAATTTCATCAAATACTTCATAATCTAACTAAATAGATAAATTAGGAAAAATGAAAGACGGGAGTGACGGAAAATGATGGAAGAGTTAGATTTAAAGCTGTTCTATTTTTCGATTATACCCCCTCAGTTTATCATTTTCTAAATAGTTTCTGATTTGATACAATATTTTATTACATCAAAACCTAAATACTTGCACCCGAAGGAAGGTGCATATATTTGTTAGTTATTATAATGGAGATTATGTGTTTGTCCGTAACCGAAACTATGTCACTACTCAAGTTGCAATGTCTCTTAGTTATTTATATCATATTCTCCATGATTTTATTTTATTTAAACCACAATTAATCATAAAATTGTTTTACATTATTGATACTGTTGACCATGTCTACATAGTATTTACCGCGTACCCCACTTGTACGGGTCAGGCACAAAGTCCCTATTAACGTGGGACCACCCATAAGCCGAAGCTCATGGAGTGGCAGGTGAAAAATTGCGTCGATCCCGTCGGCATTCCCCCTCAAGGGGGGCGCCTCAGGCACTGGGCAATAAACCCAGCCCTGCCCCTTTAAATCGAGGGGGCAGGTGTTGCCTGGGGGATGGCCCCCTGGGATCGACGCTATTAACTTGTAAAGATCCAGGGCCGAAGCCACTGGACCCCCGGTGTTGACCAGGTCTACTGTATTTACCGCGTACCCCACTTGTACGGGTCAGGCACAAAGTCCCTATTAACGTGGGACCACCCACGACCGAAGCTCGTGGAGTGGCAGGTGAAAAATTGCGTCGATCCCGTCGGCATTCCCCTCAAGGGGGCGCCTCAGGCACTGGGCAATAAACCCAGCCCTGCCCTTTAAATCGAGGGGGCAGGTGTTGCCTGGGGGGATGGCCCCTGGGATCGACGCTATTAACTAGTAAAGATCCAGGGCCGAAGCCACTGGACCCCCGGCGTTGGCCAGGTCTACATTCTAATAACGTGCAATTGTATTTATATATACAACAAAATAGCGGTCTACAGTGTGAATGGGAAGGCTAATTTGCATATTGATATTACACATTTTATTCTAATAAATATGTGCTTAGTATTATTGATTCTTAATTGGTTGGTTTTATTTCAATGAATATGAGCAAAAGTCTCAGAGATAGATCTTAACCGATATCCGTTAACAAGAAGATATAACTGTAATTTTATTCTTTACTTCCTGTTTTAACTAAATAGTTACATTAAGAAAATTTACCAATGAAAGACAAGAGTGAAGGAAGAGTAAGTTTCAGTTGTTCTATTTTTCGATTACATCCCCTCTATTTCACATCTTTTTATATGCATTAATATTTAGTTTTATTAGCCTTTCTCATTTGATATCGTATTTTATAACAGTAAAACTTAAATACTTGTGTATTTTTGACATGATCCATCAGGTGGATATGGCCCAGCCAGCAGAGACGACACTGTCTCAGTAGAGAACACAAGCTGGGAAGTTGAGCTCTCTCTCTCTATAACTGCTGTATTAGAGATCCTGTCCCGCAAGGTGTTGTTATTTGATAGCTCAGACACAACAGTACTATTGCTAATATCATATAAAAGCATACTTTCTTTCAATAATAAAGTTTAATATAATCAAAATATTGAATATTGATTAAACCTTAAAATTATTAAATGTATATATAATTATTTATATTTTTTTGCTTGAAGGCAATTACAATGCGTATATCGCATAAAATTCGATAATTATAGAAGATAATAATGACAAGTGAATTTCGGTAAAGAATTATTCGGTGTGTAGAACATCGTACAGACTGTTTCAACTTTATTAAGTCTCATCAGCGATGTATACTAACGATTTGCCTCTGACAGAAATCGAAACCGGGACTTCAGCAGGATAGTCAGAAACCACACTGCTGCGGCCACGATACAGCACGGGACAATCCTTGCGAAATTAACCTGTCAATGATACTGATACGTCTCTACCATATGAGGTAAGGGGATGTTAAGTGAATAATAACACACCCGGGCCTTATGTATATGTATATTTTTTTATTTTTCAGAACAAGATGAAGGCTTGGATGCTCTATCAAAACTAATCTCTCATCAGAAGCGGATGGCTGGGGACATTGGCCAGGAAGTAGATATCCAGAACGGTAGGCACTTTTCCTCCTAAAACAGTTGCAATTTCCATTATCTATACTAGCAAAATAAAAAACGCCCTCTGGGCGACGTGAAATAAATATTGCCTGAGGGGATGGGAGTTGAATATTTAATATCAGAAAGTTTGTATCATGAGTAAAATCATCAAATTTATTAAAAGAGTAAAAAAAATAAAATAAATTTATTTTAGTAAAAAATATAAAAAAATTGAAATGGAAACTTAGTTCTGATAACTTTATATATATATTAAAATAAAAAAAGCTATATATAGATAGATAATACCAGGTATGTATTTATCAAAACTTGTTTTAAAAAACCAATGAGGACTGTCTAATGTTGCATGTTCAAATTTTGAGTGTATTTATTCTACGTTATGACGTTTTAGGTAGTGTGACGTAAACAGTGACGTCGATTTTGTTACATACAAAAACCGGAAACGAATATCCATTATTAATAGATATAAGAAATATTCTGTATGTATGTATATTTATTTGTACAATGATCTAGTGCACATCCTTTTATAATAGGTGAACATTATCTATATTTTATTATAATTGAGATTCAGTGTCTGTCTGTGACTGTAACTATGTCACTGCTTATGTCACAATACCCTCAGGAAGTGCATATATTTGCTAGTTATATTAAATAAGAAAGGACATAAAAAAAAAGTTTACACTTATTTTAATTGGTCTCTATATATGATCATTCATAGGATTGATTTTAATTCATTGAAGAATAAAACAACGATATTAGAGATCCATAACACCAATGATTATTTATTTTGTTAAAACCAGTATGCAAATTAACCACACCATATACTATGTAAACCTTTATTTTTTTTGTGATATATAAGACACATTGCAGGATTTTAATAATAAACATAAGATTTATTCAATGTATTAATGATTTTGACTTTAAATCAAATACTCATTAATAAACTTACATAATTGCTGAGGGTATTGTGACGTAAACAGTGACGTAGTTTTGATTACAGACAGACACCGAATTTCCATTATAAGAAGATGAAATGAATTAAAAGTTTTTTCTTCTACTTTTTTTATCACATTTGTCTGTTCGTCTCGTGAAATTTAGATTTTTATTTACTTTTGATAGAAAGTTACTTCCTTTCGGAGAATATTTAATATTCTGTCTTCTTTGTGTCATCAAAGTGAAGCTCCTATTAAATAAAGAAACGAATTACTGGATGGAAATCCTTCGTATGTAGTGAGTTGCGTGAATTTCAAAATGATAGGAGAGTCTTTAGCATTTTCTCAAAACATTCCAAACGTGAGGTTTTTTTTTACCATTCGTAAAAACAAAGATGGCGACGAAGCCAACAATAATCAGTATAATGACTGTTTGAAGGAACAAAAATTAAAGTAAAAATAATTAAAAAAAAAAACTTTATAAAAAAGAAAACGAAATTTAATGAAGATGATAACGATGCATATAATAATAATAATAATAATAATAATAATAATAATAATAATAATAATAATAATAATAATAATAATAGTGATGATAATAATAATAATAATAATAGTGATGATAATAATAATAATAATAATAATAATAATAATAATAATAGTGATGATGATAATAATAATAATAACAATAATAGTGATGATAATAATAATAATAATAATAATAGTAATAGTAATAGTAATAGTGATGATAATAATAATGATAATAGTGATGATGATAATAATAATAATAGTGATGATAATAATAATAGTGATGATGATAATAATAATAATAATAATAATAATAAGAAGAAGAAGAAGAAGAAGAAGAAGAAGAAGAAAGTAGATTACAAGAAAATAGGTACCATGCCTCTTGCAATCAGGGTGCAGTTCGGGGTCTGGGGGGTACCAGCATCCTAATGATGATCATTTTTATGTTCCTGTCCTTTGGCAATTGGCGGGAATTCAGTCAGAATTCCAGGAATGCGATCGGGAATTATTTTAATTACACTGTGTGAAAATCACGTCCGCCATTTTTCTGTGTGGGGTGCCGTGAAGGTGCAGCACTGCGCATGGCACGAAATGATATGTTAAGAGCTTTACTCTTTTCTTTTATCACTCTTTTACGAAATGATTTTTTTCTCATGCATAAAAGACAGTGAACCAGAATTAAATAGACATGATGACATCATCCACATAACACACACACACACACACACACACATACATATATATATATATATATATATATACACTATCTATAATTATATAATACATTTTATTAGATAATAATATAATAATAATAATAATAATAATAATAATAAATAATAATAATAATAATAATAATAATAATAATAAGCGAAAATTGATAGGATCCCAAAAAATATTAAATGTAGACTTTGCGGTAATAGAGATGAGACTGTAAACCATATACTCTGCGAATGTAACAAACTAGCACAACGAGAATACAAAACTAGACACGACTGGGTTGGGAAGGTGATCCACTGGGAATTATGCAAAAAATTTAATTTTGACCATACAACAAAATGGTATATGCATAAACCAGTATCTGTTCTTGAGAACGAAAATTCTCTGAGACTTTGAAATAAAAACGGATCACCTTATCCCAGCAAGAAGACCAGACCTAGTGTTGATAAACAACAAAAAAAGAACTTGTCAACTGGTGGATTTTGCAGCACCAGCAGATCACAGGGTGAAGCTAAAGGAAAATGAAAAAAATGGACAAATATCTGGACCTTGCCAGAGAACTGAAAAAGTTATGGAATATGAAAGTGAAAGTGATATCAATTGTAGTTGGTGCACTTGGAACAGTCTCAAAAGGATTGGAAAAGGGTTTGGAATGTTTGGAAATCAGAGGAAGGATTGAAACCATTCAGAACCAGAACACTGCACTGCTGCAATCTGCCAGAATACTCAGAAGAGTCCTGGAGACCTGAGGAGACTTGCTGTCACTCAGAATCCAGTGAAAGACCATCAGATAACACTGATGTGAAAACTCAAAAGGAATAATAATAATAATAAGCGAAAATTGATAGGATCCCAAAAAATAGTAAATGTAGACTTTGCGGTAATAGAGATGAGACTGTAAACCATATACTCTGCGAATGTAACAAACTAGCACAACGAGAATACAAAACTAGACACGACTGGGTTGGGAAGGTGATCCACTGGGAATTATGCAAAAAATTTAATTTTGACCATACAACAAAATGGTATATGCATAAACCAGAATCTGTTCTTGAGAACGAAACGCATAAAATTCTCTGGGACTTTGAAATAAAAACGGATCACCTTATCCCAGCAATAAGACCAGACCTAGTGTTGATAAACAAAAAAGAAAGAACTTGTCAACTGGTGGATTTTTGCAGTACCAGCAGATCACAGGGTGAAGCTAAAGGAAAATGAAAAAAATGGACAAATATCTGGACCTTGCCAGAGAACTGAAAAAGTTATGGAATATGAAAATGAAAGTGATACCAATTGTAGTTGGTGCACTTGGAACAGTCCCAAAAGGATTGGAAAAGGGTTTGGAATGTTTGGAAATCAGAGGAAGGGTTGAAACCATTCAGAATCAGAACACTTCACTGCTGCAATCTGCCAGAATACTCAGAAGAGTCCTGGAGACCTGAGGAGACTTGCTGTCACTCAGACTCCAGTGAAAGACCATCAGCTTATGTTGATGTGAACACTCAAAAGGAGTAAATAATAATAATAATAATAATAATAATAATAATAATAATAATAATACGACAAATAGAAAAAGTTGCACATCAAAAGACGTGGACTTGAATCACTTATAATTGCTGCACAAAATAATGCCATAAGGAAAAACTACATCAAAGCGAAAATTGATAAGACCCAACAATAAACCTTGCCAGAGAACTGAAAAAGTTATGGAATATGAAAGTGAAAGTGATACCAATTGTAGTTGGTCCACTTGGAACAGTCCCAAAAGGATTGGAAAAGGGTTTTGGAAAGTTTGGAAATCAGAGGAAGGATTGA
Source organism: Doryteuthis pealeii (assembly GCA_023376005.1). Taxonomy (NCBI): domain Eukaryota; kingdom Metazoa; phylum Mollusca; class Cephalopoda; order Myopsida; family Loliginidae; genus Doryteuthis; species Doryteuthis pealeii. Next base: position 1,896,736 of record CM042144.1, on the reverse strand, counting down.
AACCATTCGGAACACTGCACTGCTGCAATCTGCCAGAATACCCAGAAGAGTCCTGGAGACCTGCGGAGACTTGCTGTCACTCAGACTCCAGTGAAAGACCATAAGCTAATGCTGTGTGAAAACTCAAAAGGAATAAATGATAATAATTTGCAGGATCTGTGGATATATAATTTGATTATTACCACGCTTGATATGTTATCTTATGAGCTATTGCTAAATAGTTCAATATGTAAAAATTCTAAGAATCTTGATTTAACACTCTTTTACTATTTTTCTGTCTTTTCTTCTTTTCATTATGTTCGATTCAAATATATTTTCGGTATTCCCTCCTCTTTATATCTTTTCCATACTCTCTTTCTTATTGTATTTTTTCTGTGTAGAAAGTCCTTTTTCCTCCCTTTTTTCTTCATACTAAAAACGGAATTAGATTAGTTAATCCAAGAACTTGAAGAATACACACACGAGGAAATATTAATTCCAGCAGCCAATAACAGCAGCTGCAACATATGGACCAACAAAAAACAAGAAAACAAAAATGAGTAGAAAATTATATGGGTACTTCCAACGACAAATAGGGCAGATTGCACATGAGTAGAGACGGACATGGTTAAGAAGAGGAAACCTCAAGAGAGAAACCGAGTAACTGATAATTTCTGCCCAAAACAATGCCATAAGAACAAATTATATCAAAGTAAAAATTGATAAGATACAACAGCAAATGTAGGGTGTGTAGTGACAGAGATGAGAAAATAAACCGTCTATTAAGCGAATGCAGCAAACTAAATTTCCAATACAGTTTTCGACCAAAAAAATATGGGTGATTGATACTAAAGTAAAGTAGTTATTAAAAAATATTTTTAAAATCTAATTATATGACTGGTTGCCTAACTGTGTATAAAAAATAGGCTAAATTCACTTTGGTCTAGAATTGGACAAATTACAACTCATTAATAGGAGGTTTTTCTTTTGCCATTAAGCGAATGCAGCAAACTAGCACAACGAGTGAGTTGGAAAGGTAATCAGCATGGAATTATGCAAAAAAATAAAGTTTGATCATACAACAAAATGGTATATGCATAAACCAGAATCGGTTCTTAAGAATGAAACACATAAAATTATCTGGGACTTTGAGATAAAGACGGATCGCCTTATACCAGCCAGAAGACCAGAGCTAGTATTAATAAACAAGAAAATAAGAAATTATCGACTGGTATATTTTGTAGTTACATCAGATAACAGGGTGAACATTTAAAAAGCAAAAAAAAAAAAACATAAAAGTTTTTTTTTTGTTTGTTTTTTAAAATGTTTCCAGTTTTTTCAAAAAAATTGAATAAAACATCTGCTTTTTTATATGGGTCTGGATATGAGAATTCCAGAGCATTTTATTATCTTATTTTTCTTTCTATCATCAAACTAACGTTTTGTGCACTGTTCCATGTGTATTACCGTTCTTTGGCTATGACATTACACAGCATCTAGTGGCGAAGTTCCAATTCTGGGACTCTGTCGAATGTGGGGTACCCCTTTATCGCCATTGCTCCCAGGTCTATTCTGACCCGGAGTAGAGGTACCTATTAGATTCTGCTC
>CM042144.1:1880149-1892649 GCA_023376005.1 Doryteuthis pealeii | reverse complement strand
ACACCTTACACACTCACATTTTCTCATGGAGTGTGGTTTTTTCCGCTCCAATCAGCAAGAAATATTTTAACGTAAATAATATGAGGGATCTGTTTGAGAATACTAACATGGGTGACATTTTATCCTTCTTGTGAAAAATGAAAATATATCGAAAATTATAAATTAGATATAAAATACATCCAAGAAATATATCTACAAAAATTACACCAGTAAAGGAAACTTGAGTAGCAACTTTTATCTCAGACTCTAACAGTTTTGGTATTAGATAACCCACTGCGTTATTGCACCATTAAACAAACTTATGAAAACCAAACCACACTAAATGAAGTTAATGAAAATTATTTACAACAATTTGAAAATAATACGAACTTGAAACGTAGAAACTTTTTATTGAAATGATTTGTTTCGGAATTAAATAACCAGAAAAGGGTTGGTATGCCGTAAAACAAACAAACCAAACCTAACATTGAATGAAATTTGTGCCCTGAAGACGTGCAGTGTCGGTTTTCCATAGAAACTTACTGTTGTACCGGCCGTTCCTACAGTGGAGAATATACACCGGTTCTCACTATAAATAGTGAGACACCGAGTGAAAAGGTTGTACTGTTACCGTTAACGGCAAGCTAGCCGTTCCTGTACCATTATTGTAAATACACGTCTTATTTTACCCTACCTCGACTTGACTTCTTTTTTACTGTTGGATTAACATCACAACACTTACCCAAGCCGCTTCCATTTCTGGGAATATTGACAGATGCATGTATTTGCACAACCCCTCCACCATGGAGCATGGAGTACAACACTTTGTTTTATTATTAAAGATCTTCCTTCTAAACTGGTTGCAATTTTAAGGCCGAAGTAAGAAGAAATGGATTCATGCCGGACCCAAGAGCATTAGCGTGAAAGTGAAATATAAACAGCTTCATCCCAGATTTGAACTCTGGTCAGCGTGTACAGTTTTTTTAAGACTATAGCCGTTACGCGACGCATGTGACGGATGTATATTTCTGGAGACTGTGTGTCACCAATTTGTTTGTAATCTTCTGTGTCCTTAAGTATAGGAATATCTTCTTCTGTACGAAGAACTGACGAAGAAGAACTTATAAAATGTAGTCTCTTTATTTCTTTTAATTTTTCTTCTGCTTTTATAAGTGTAAGATCATTTTTCTTCGGATTCATTTACTTACAATTTCTCTGAATGTTTGAGATGAGGCTTGATGAATAGTATTATCTGCGTTATTCGGACTATTGTCCTCATCTTTATTGTTATCTGTTCAACGTTTCGGCCGATATGCCCTAACATAGAATAATAATTAACACAGCTTAACGCCCCTACCACAGCTATGGTTAGCGGAATTATAACAGGATACCCTCGTGGACTGAATAAAGGGTGAACATTTAAAAAACAAAACAACAAAAAAAAAAGTTTTTTTTTGTTTTGTTTTTTAAATGTTTCCAGTTTTTTCAAAAAAATTGAATAAAACATCTGCTTTTTTATATGGGTCTGGATATGAGAATTCCAGAGCATTTTATTATCTTATTTTTCTTTCTATCATCAAACTAACGTTTTGTGCACTGTTCCATGTGTATTACCGTTCTTTGGCTATGACATTACACTGCATCTAGTGGCGAAGTTCCAATTCTGGTACTCTGTGGAATGTGGGTACCCCTTTATCGCCATTACCCCCAGGTCGATTCTGACCCGGAGTAGAGGTACCTATAAGATTCTGCTCTATGGGGTAAATAGATCTTTTAAAAAATCAAAAATGTGGTTGAAAAATTGAGTTTTAAAAAAAATATTGAATACCCAACAAGAATGAATAAAATAAAATTTCTTCAGCCTAAAATAGCCCTAGACAGGTTGAGATGCCGTAAAATCCAACCAACCGATCAACCTGTGTATCACTGCTCCAACAATCAGTTTTTTGCATCGCTGTTTACATCTTCCTAACCCAGAGATTGTAATGAACTCTACGACAAAACACGAAACAACAGTTCTACCCAAAACTTCAGATCTCCCTCAAGCTTCTTATCAAATCTAAAGTATAGAGACATGAAACTTTTCATCTATTAGGCCTACATAAAACTATTATAATAAAGAGAAGAAAAAAATCAGGAAATAGACTCTACTCTTTAACATTTCCTTACATACATTTATGTTTGAGATTTTACGTTTAAATAATTGTACTGAATATTCTCCTAAAATAAAATCATCTTCCTAATCGGATAATGTCGATAGAGTCAGGCAGTACCAAGAATAGTATGTTTAAGTAATTCGTATCCGACGACGTAGCGTTGTTAAGTGCATTCTCTTTCCATTTCGTCAGTGGAGAAAAATAGATGAAATAGTTGCTCGGGATTTTTATGAGCAATATCTTTTATCTCTGATGATACGTAATATTTTCTTGCATTATACTCATATAATTTGGAGTCAGTCAGTGCTGTTCTATTAAAAACTCTACCTATTTCCATTTTCATTGTATATTTACAAAGATGTTTATTTGGCTACATTCTTTTTTTTTTTTGCAGTTGCCTTCTACGTAGATGTTCATCTCCTTTTTTGTCACACCCACGTTAGAAATAACACCACCACCACCAAATACTATTACTACTGCTACTGCTACTACTACTAATACTACTACTTCTCTGGTGCAGCTGCTATTATTATTATTATTATTATTATTATTATTATTATTATTATTATCATTTTTTCACTCTTTTTAAACTTTTTCACATCAGCGTTAGCTGATGGTATTTCGCTGCTTTTCACTGCTTTTTCAGTTCTCTGGCAAGGTCCAGGTATTAATACATCTTTTCATTTTCCTTTAACTTCACCCTGTGATCTGCTGGAACCACAAAGTCCACCAGTTGACACGTTCTCTTTTTTTTTCTTTTTTCTTTCTTTTTTTTGTTAATCAACACTAGGTCTGGTCTCCTGGAAGTCCCAGAGAATTTTATGCGTTTCCTTCTCAAGAACGGATTCTGGTTTATGCATATACCATTTTGTTGTATGGTCAAAATGTATTTTTTGCATAATTCCCAGTGGATTACTTTCTCAACCCAGCCGTGCCTAGCTTCGTACTCCCGTTATGCTAGTTTGCTACATTCACTTAAAAGATGGTCTACAGTCTCATCTCTGTCACCGCACAGTCTACATTTACTGTTTCGTTGCGTCTTATCAATTTTTGCTTTGATATATTATTATTATTATTATTATTATTATTATTATTATTATTATTATTATTATTATTATTATCATCGATTTTTCACACCTGTCGTAGCTCACTGCTGACTGAGTGACAGCAAATCTCTCAGGTCTCCAGGACTCCTCTAAGTATTCCAGTCAATCTTAACAATGCTGGCCTTTGAATGATCTTGATTCTTCCTCTGATATCCAATTCAGCCAAATTCTTTCCCAGACCTTTGCGGACCATTTCAATGGCTCCGATTACAATCGGTACGACATTTAACTTCATGTTTCACAGTTTTTGCAATTCTCTGGCAACGTCCAAGTATTTGTCTATATTTTTGCTTTCTTTCTTTCAGTTATTATTATTATTATTATTATTATTATTATTATTATTATTATTATTAATTTATCAATTTATAGATTAAGATTTCATAACAAAATGAAGACTACAGAGTAGTGTGCCCTATATATAAATCGTTAGTATATACCGCTGATGAGACTTAATAAAGTCGAAACAGTCTGTACGGTATTCTACACATCGAGCCATCCTTTGTTGGGATTACACTTGTCAAGTTTATTTTCTATAAGAAAAAGTATCGAATTTTATGCGATACATGCGTTGTAAGTGCCTTCAAGTAATAATTTAATATATACTTTATTCAGCAGCGTTTCTAAAATAAACAAACATCCAAAAATCTTATTCACTTCGCCGAAGGGCAAACGGTCTGTTTGTTGTTATTATTCTCTCAATAGCGCCCCCTTACCTATTATGGTAGAGGCGTGAGTATCACTTGACAAGCTTAATTTCGCTAGGATGGTCAGCTGTGTACTGTGACCGAGGCGATAAAGTGTTTCACTAGAGTTTCACTAGTGTTTCACTGTGTCTGCTGAAGTCCCGGTTTCGATTTCTGTCGGAGGGAAATCGTTAGTATATACCGCTGATGAGACTTAATAAAGTCGAAACAGTCTGTACGGTATTCTACACATCGAGCCATCCTTTGTTGGGATTACACTTGTCAAGTTTATTTTCTATAAGAAAAAGTATCGAATTTTATGCGATACATGCGTTGTAAGTGCCTTCAAGTAATAATTTAAAATATATATATATATATATATATATATATATATATGTGTGTGTGTGTGTGTGTGTGTGTGTGAAAAAAGGAAGTGAATCCGACGGTACGTAAGTATATTGAGAAAAATGAAAAACGCAGGTTTAAATGGGTTAAGTGGTGAGTTTATTGGCCGACGCTGCAGTGTTTCGATCTATTAATTAGATCATCTTCAGGGCATTTGTTGGTATGTGGTATGTGATAAGAAATTATTTATCACAGAATAGTGAGAAAAGCAAGTGGTAGTCCTTGTTATTCAGTCTGTTTTAAAAATATTTGAGGTTTGAAAAAGACGGTTATGAAATATGACGTCAAATATTCTATTTTATGGCGTGAGTATGGAACGCTGTATTCTGATGACAATTGTGTGCTAGTGAATGTTTATGCAAATAGTGTTAGTGTGGTTATAATTATGTGAAAATAATTCACGCCATAAAATAGAATATTTGACGTCATATTTCAAAACCGTGTTTTTCAAACCTCAAAAATGTTTAAAACGGACTAAATAACAAGGACTACCACTCGCTTTTCTCACTATTCTGTGATAAATAATTTCTTATCACCTACCACATAACAACAAATGCCCTGAAGATGATCTAATTAATAGATCGAAACACTGCAGCGTCGGTCAATAAACTCACCACTTAACCCATTTAAACCTGTGTTTTTCATTGTTCTCAATATACTTACACACACACACACACACACACACACATATATATATAATATATATATATATATATATATATATATATATATATAATATGAGTGCTATATTTGCAAGCGGACCGTGCTCAAATCATTGATATAGCGTTTATATCTGAGTTATGGTAGCGTGAATATGGAGTCAAAACCTGGTTACTGCCAGTTTCTCGCCTTTGCGATCTTCAGAGATCTACACAGAAAAATTATGGTAAGAAAGAAAGATAATAGCGGAAAGATAGAAATAGAGGGTGAGCGCGCGGCAGCGATAAAACTAACCTGTTCCAATCGATCAAAAGAATGAAAGAAAAAAACGAGTGGGAGAGAGTTAAATCAAAATTATTATACTTTTTATACATTGAACAAATCACAATAGCTCTTAAGTAAACATGTCAAACGTTGTAATAATCAAATTATAATAATGTGGTATATCCACAGGTACTGCTAGTAGTCGTTATTATGTGAAGGTACGATTGACTAAAAATGTATTTTTAATAAGGGGGTGATAGGCCTAGGTTTTGTTTGTTTCTTTCTTTGTTTTTTATCCTATTTTGTCAACTACTACTTACGAAGAAAAAGAAAGAAGAAAAAGATCATTTTTATTATATTAACTAGAAAAATGTGTGTTCTCCGGGCTTTATTAATTAAGTTTTAATAATGATAATATATATTAAATTAGAAAAACTAACGAGACTAAAGAAGGCATATAAAAAGATTACACATATTTTCATTCTATTTTATTTAATTGGTTTCTATATAAAATTATACATAAAATGTTTAATATATAAGAGTATATAACAATAATATTACAAATACATAACAGCAAGTTATCATTTATTAAACCCAGTTTTGTTGAACCCAGTGTGCAAATTATACACATTATCTTATTATTTCTTAGTGATATATTAATGATTCTTATTTCTTAGTGATATATAATACACATTGAAGGATGTAAAATATAGGAATAATGTTAGCTATTTTGAGCCAAACCTAACAAGGTTACATTTTAATAGGAAAGATCGTCAATAGATAAGATAATACTTAAGATTGATTAATGATTAATCAATAACCGTTGATTAGAATATGATGTAAATAACTAAGGGAATTGTGGCGTCGTTTGTGACGTAGTTTCGGTAACAGAAAAATAAGCATATAATCTCCATTATGATAAGATGGGCTGTTTTTTTTTGTGTGGCTTGAGAATTGGGCGTTTTTTTTTTTTGTTTTTTTTTTTACAAGGAAATCCTTGATTTCTTTCCGCATAAAGAAAATAGGATATTGATTTTACCATTTGATAATCCTCCCGCCAAATCTCAGTTGTAAATTAGTCATATATATGTTCGCTTCCTACGACCAAAAATGTAAATGTCGGATACGTGGAATGGACACTTTTTGTATTCAGCCAAAACCTGTTATGTATACTAGTAAATATATGCACCCTTCGGGTGCAAGTATTTAGGTTTTGATGTAATAAAATATCATATCAAATTAGAAACTATTTAGAAAATGATAAACTGAGGGGGTATAATCGAAAAATAGAACAGCTTTAAATCTAACTATTCCATCATTTTGCACCCCTCCCGTCTTTCGTTTTTCTTAATTTATCTATTTAGTTAGATTATGAAGTATTTAATAAAATTCCAGTTATTTCGTCTTTAAATTCTTTTTAAGATTCATCGCCGAGATTTTTGCTCAGATTCGTTAAGAGAAAACCAAACAATTAGAAATCAATAATACTAAGCATGTATTTATTAAAATCAAATTCTTAATATCAATATGCAAATTAGCCTTCTCGTTCACACTGTAAACTGCTATTTTGTTGAATATATAAATATACTTGCATGTTCTAAGTATGTAGAGTAATCCAACACTATCAATTAGGTATAACAATTTTATCACTAATTCACGTTTAAATAAAAAATAAATTTATGGTGAACATGACGTCAATAACTAAGGGAATTGTGACTTGAGTAGTGATTTAGTTTCGGTTACAGATAGACAAGCACACAATCTCCATTATAATAAGATGTAAAAAGAAAACACTGATTTCCAAGAAGGAGGATAATAACTTGAAATCGAATGTCTAACGATGCCATTGTTAAAGATTGTAGACATTCTTGGACCATATTACCTTTAGGCACCCCTTTTTGATCTGATTAAGAAAGGACATGATTTTCATTTACACCGTCATTATCCGGTTGTTAGTCAGGGGTTAGGGTTAGGGGTTAGTTTTATAAATTTGTTTTTAATCTAAAAAATCGTCTGTTAAAACAACCGGATATTGACGGTGTAAATGAAAGACATGTCCTTTCTTAATCGAGATCAAAAATGGGTGCCGAAAGGTCATATGGTCCTTTTAAATGGAAATTAATCAGAATAAATTAAAAATAATCGAGATCAAAAAATTACCCGTCAGTAACCGTCGAGGTTACTTTCCACTGGACCCCCGTTATTCTGAATCTAAGGAACCCTGATTCAAAATATCTGACAACTGTACGTACATAATTCATTGACTATCCACGAGATAGAAATGAAAAATGAATGGAACGTTAATTTTTCGGGATACAAGGTGTGTTAAAAAATACCGAAGATCTCGATACTTTTATGACACACCTTGTATATACAAGTTTTTCACTGAACAGATGGACTCGTCACTTCTAATACATTTTTCTGTCTGTGTTACAGTGGCTTGTCAAACACTTAGAAAATTTGTTGGTAAACCCTTGCGGTAAGAAAAAACCCGGTAAGCAGATTGATTGTAAAAATATACTACCAAACATTACCTGGGGAGAAAAAAAACTTTTAGTAGGTATATCTGACTCATTAGGTTTATCTTTATTAAATAAATATATAGATACCTTTATTAAATATATATATAGATATCTTTATTAAATAAACTAGCAAATATATGCACCCTCCGGGTGCAAGTAGTTAAGTTTTAGTATAATAAAATATCATATTAAATTAGAAAGGCTAATGAAACTGGATAAAAATGCAGATAAAAAGATTTGGAACAGAGAGGGTATGATTGAAAAATAGAACAACTTTGAAACTAACTCTTCCATCATGTTTCATTACTCCCGTCTTTCATTGGTAAATTTTCCTAATTTAACTATTTAGTTAAAATAGGAAGTAAAGAATAATATTACAGTTATTTCTTCTTGTTAATGGATTTATTTGAAGATTTATCCCCGAGATTTTTGCTCATATTCGTCAAGATAAAACCAAACAATTAGAAATCAATAATACTAAGCATATATTTATTAAAATCAAGTTTTTAATATCAATATGCAAATTCGCTTTCCCATTCACACTATAATCCGCTATTTTGTTGTATATATAAATACAATTGCATATTCTGTGTGTAGATATGGTCAATAGTCTTAATGATGTAAAACAATTTTATCAATAATTGAGGTTTAAATAAAAATAAAATCATGGAGAATGTGATGTAAATAACGAAGGGAATTGTGATTTGTATAGTAATATGGTTTCGGTTACAGACACAAAAACACAGAATCTCCATTATAATAAGATATTTAGATATCTTCAATAAATATATATATATATATATATATTATATATATATAGATAGATAGATAGATAGATAGATAGCGAGGAGAGATAATCAAAATTATAGGACAAGTAGAAAAATTTCTTTGTAGTTATTTATTTTAATTGTACTCAACTAAACATTGTATATGATTTTATTTTTATTCGTTGATTATTTGAAAAAAAAAAAAAACGTAACCTTTCTTTGACATTAAGATTTTTATCCTATTTCTACGAATCAACTTCTAATGGAATTTAGATAAATGCAACAAGAAAACGTAATTCTTAATCAGATCTGTATCTCTTAAAGCATAAAGTGGAAACACTGCCGTGAAGAAAACGAATTCTTTATTTCGAATTCCGAATACAAGGCCGTTGAAAAGTGAAAAGCCAGAGTATGGTCAAGGGAAGTAACTCCGCTGGATACCAATTAGTTGCTCTTTCAGGTTAATGTCATTGCACAGGCAAAGTCATTTGACGATGGATTTTCTTCGACGTTTTTTTTTTTCCTGAAGATTCAAGAAGAAATTAAATTCTTACGGTCTTTGGAAACAACTTTCCAAATCTAATATAACAAATATCTTCATGATGAAAGAACGACTGGATAGAAAAAAACATGCTATTAGATCTCAAAATCGATGTTAGGCATGAATGTATAACAAATTCTAACAGTAAAGTGCTTCATGAAGGCCAGAGTATGAAATACAGATAAGTACTATGTTTGGTTGCTTGTTTTTATGTCGTCAGTACATGTTGGGTTATTCAAGGCTAAAGTCATTTTTTTTTTTTTTTGCTGACAATTAAATGGTTTCAAGTATTTAAAACTACCAGATATATAATTAAAATCTGTCCTAAAAGATAAAACGCATAAAACTCTCTGCGAACCATAGAACAATAAAATAAAGCAAAAAGAGAACTGCATACCTAGATATTGCTAGAGATCTGAAAAAGCTTTGGAAAATGAATATCAAATGTAGGTCGCACTTGAAAAATCTCCAAAGGAAAAAAAAACACCAGTTAAATCTAGCGTGAAAAACTCGCAAGGTTAATAATAATAATAATAATAATAATAATAATAATAATAATAATAATAATAATAATAATAATAATAATAATAATTATAATAAGGTGCTCATGGTTGTGTGATTTCAAGTATTCTTGTAGAATCTATTAAAAATGGAGATTCGGTCTCTTTGTGTTTGTAACTGAAACCACGTCACTGCTTACGCCGCAGTAGATTTTTAAAAAATTATATGAAAAATCAATGAAGAGCCCAATTTTCACGAAAATGTTTATACTTATTCTCCTTTAGATGAATTTATGTTTAAAATATGAGGGGATTTTATCTTTACGAGGTCGACCTTAGGTTATCCTTATTTCATTTTAAGAACCCAAACAGAATATATTTTACCCATGCGATTTTTAATTTTTTTCTCTAAATTATCTGGTCTTGTAAGAGAAAAGTAAGTAAAGGATTTTTTCTCTATTCTAGTTTGTTTTCTTGGTCATTATGTAGTTGGCTGTCTGATGAGACTAGACTCAATTAGTGAGTTCTGGTCGAAATAAATTTATAATAATAATAGCCAAATAAAGGTTTGTTATTTTTTTATTATTGAAAGAATAAATATTGCTCTGTATATAATAATCAAATCAGAAAATTTTGGAAACGTTTTGAGGTCCTAACTGCCATGAAACAAAACGAATATCACAATGGAGTGGAGTGAATATAATGCTTTTAAAGTAAGTAAGTAATTCTTTTGAAAGATTAAACGTTTTGTTTCATTTCATGTATTTAATTTTGTCCACACCCCTCGTGCAATATAAACTTATTTTTACCCAGCCCGGAAGGCGTTCTTTTTTTTTTGCTAGTACTAATAATTTTCAGGCACAGCTATTTGATCCATAGATAAGACTCTAGCATGTAATACCACGCTGAGTCAGAGTTGTTCTTAGTGTAATAGCAGCAAAGAACTAACTTCATAATCCCCAAAGATCTGGAGCCTAACGACCACTTGCACTTTAGTGTCATACTCAGGACACCCCTTTCGGGAGAGTGTTTTACTGCTCTACAATTCGACCTATTGTAATCCTCACTGCCAGTGACGTGTGGAACACTGTACGGTGTTTCACGTCACACGCGTTATTCGACAAGTTTGCTTGTCATTATTATTTTCAATAATTATCGAATTTAATACGATATACGCATTGTAATTGCCTTCAAAAATATAAATAATATTATTCTTTACTTAAGGATGCTTCAAAAACAAATTAGCAAATACTCATAAGTATTACATGTTTACCTATATAATATAAGTAAGAAATTTGTCAATACATTGTATCTTCAAATATTGATATTTCAACTACCGTATTTGACGGCATATAGGACGCACTTTTTTTCCAAATTTTAGCTCAAAAAATTGCCCTGCGTCTTATACATCGTAGGTGAAGTTTTAAGTTTCATTATTATTATTAATTTTATTATTATTATTATTTCCTGCTATTGAGATGTCTTGCGTATGCTTATTGCTTGCCTGTACTGCCAAATTGCGTTTATGCAGCTATGTTTCTGCTTGTGTAATGCACAGCTAGACTGTTTTTAAGAATATATGCTTAAATACACTAAAAACTTTTTTCCTGGATCTGATCTGCTGAAATGGGGGTGCGTCTTATATGCCCGTGCGTCTTATATGCCGTCAAATACGGTAAGTATGAAATGTGTAGCCATTTAAAATTAGCATGAAATACGTTAACACATTTGATCTAAACACATTTGATCTAAACATATTTGATCTTAAAACGTTGACATTGTTGCTAAATACGAAACGTTTATCTATAACGAATTAGTGTATAGGACATTCATACAATGTATCTTAAAACATTTATATTGAATCTAAGTATGAAATGTTTGCCTATTTATATATTCATCTTTATCAATACCTTAGATCTTAAAACGTTGATATTGAAGCTGAGTCACCTAGTAACCACAAGATTATGGGTTCGATACCGGTCATCGTCAACTCAGCGAATGAGTAGCATAACTTGGATCTGTGCGGCAAAGTTGGGAGTTGATGGTTGGTTGGTTGGCTGGTTGGCTGGTTGGTTGGATTTTATGGCATGTTAATCCATTGTGTAATTTTATGCCAAAGCCGTTTTGGTTTTATTCATTTTTAATGGGTACTCAATTTGTTTTAAACACTTTTTCCTATTTAACCCATACATAGGACCCTAACAGGTATTACCATTCCGCGTCAGAATGGACATGGGAACAATGGTGATAAAGGGGTGCGTCACATTCCCCAGACCTCCAGAATTGTAACCTCACTATCAGTTTAACGTCATTCCCAGGACATGACGACCCCCAGCCACCGCCTAGCATGTAGATGATAAAAAAGAGTTGGAGCTTGAAACGAGGGCAATAGGGTTGGGACTATCATATAGGTGTTAGGGCTTGACGTGACCAGCCGATTGATCGGCGAGGGCCGCTGCGACCGCCCATCTAGCCTAAGCAAACGCTAAAAGAGAGTGTTGCTTGCCATGGACAGCTCAGCGATCAGGATTCCATCCTCAAGCATCACAGCTCGCCACTCACAGCCAAAAGGTGACCCCATTTGGGGCAACTAACCCCTCCGCATAGGTGCAGTCGGTGTATACTAAAGCCCCAGCTGACAGGGCTGGGAGCTGATGGTAGGCGTGGCGCTCCATCTTTGACGCAAAACAATCTCCCTGCCCTAGTACTGATACCGACATAGGCCACTTCGCCGACTTTACATTACTTATGTATATACAATGTATATATGAACATTTCATTGTATTGTACTCCATATCTGTTTACAAATCCCTTGGATAATTGAGTTCCCTTGATCTTTGGAAAGAGCCGCTGTTAACTCGTTATTCCAAGAAGCTTCCATATATCAAAAAATTAAAGCTCACGGAACTTTATATAT
>CM042144.1:1842649-1875149 GCA_023376005.1 Doryteuthis pealeii | reverse complement strand
TTACTTTTGGCGCCTAAAATAAGTTTGCATTAAGTAGATATTTATTTTTAGAATCTAAAAATATAAGATTTTAAACTTAACATCAGGATTTTCATATTTTAAATGAATTTTATATATTAATTTTTCATAGCAAAAATACTAAATTAAAGTTTTGAAATAAAATAACAGACGCATTATAAAATTCATTAATTGTTAAATCAATACTGAACATTTCATTAAAATCGGATAATTACCTGATTTTTGGTAAATTTTTTTCATCCCAAATGTTACATTAAAATTGTAAACAAGCGCCGAAAACCATTGAAAAACAGCCAAAATGGCGTCGGCGAACAAAATTGACCAAAACAAATACTTTTAAATCTTTTAAAAATAAACTGCATATGTAATGATATTTTTTTTTTAATGATGGTTATTATGGTACTACTTATCGATTTAGACAAAGTTTAACCTTAAATAATATATTTAATTATTCTTAATTCGCTTTTAAAACTCATAGTATCCGATTTTTTTTTTTTGCCTATGCCTAGTATATTTATTTACTAAGCTTAGCTTAGATGTGGCTCAATGACAAATTCTGGGGGACCCAGTGAGAATCGAATTCACTAACAATGGTCTGCTAATCTAGCTTGCTAACCATTACACCAAATGAGTTGACCAATTGTTCTCATGTATAAGCTGTACGAAAAATCTCTACTAATATTTATGAACTCTTCCAAATAGCAGGAGCTGGATTGACCAATGAATAAAAGACGAAAAATGTATTTAATTTTGTAGATAAATTGTTCTAAAATCAGTTGCCGAATGAATCCCTTCCCAGAAGGAATATTACAGATTAACAGACAAGGAATTGATAGATACTACAACCTTCTTACCAAGGATTACTACAGATTAACAAACAAGGAGTAACATGATATTACAATATTCCTACCAAGGAATACTACAGATTAGCGGTCAAAAAGTAAACTGATACCACAATATTCCTACCAAGGAATACTACGGATTAACAGACAATCTTTAAACAGAAAGTTCAACTTTCCTACCAAGGAATACTACAGATTAACATACTAGGAGTAAACTGATACTACGATTCTTCTACCAAAGAATACTTCAGATTGGCTGATAAGGACTATCTACGCTATATTATTTTCCACTTATTACTACTTCAAGGGATACATCGAACTTAATCCGCCCTGTCGGCTGGGGCGTTAGAATGCACCGACTGCACCTCTGCAGAGGGGTAATACTCCCCCAATGGGGCCACCTGTTGGCCGTGCGTGGCGACCCGTGATGCTTAAGGATAGAACCCAGGTGGATGAGCATGACTTGCAATACTCCACTTTGGCCCTATATTGGGCTAGACGGGCGGTCGGAGAGGCCCCCTCCGATCAATCGGCTGGTCATGTCAAGCCCTAGCACCTATATAATTGCCCCAACCATATTGCCCTCATGGCAAGCCCCAACCCCTCTTTATCATATGGGTACTAGAAGGCGGGGCTGCGGGTCTACATGTCCTGGGAATGACGTTAAACTCTATCTGATGGTGAGGTTCCAGTTTTGGAGGTTTGGGGAATGTGGAGCACCCCTTCATCACCATTGCTCCCTGTTCCACTCTGGTAGTACCTGTTAGGGTCCCATCTATGGGTTAAATAGAAAAATGTATTAATAAAAAAATGTATTATCCATTAAGAATTGATTTATTTCAAAACTTTATCGGCATTAAATAATCCACTGTTGATATGCCGTAAAACAAAACAAAACAAAAAAATCATTAAAAAAAATCGAACTTAATGCCACAAGGAATATCCAGTGAAACTACACCCACTATCAACAGTTGAAAAAAAAATCATAAAATAGCGACAAGAACCATAACAGAGTATATATAAGCAATGTACTTATTTTTTGACTGGGTGATCTCTCCATTGTCGTCGTATTGGTAAATCCTTACTTAGCCCATTTGTAAACATCTTTTCGATTAAAACTTTTTTATCCTTACACATAATACATTCTTCTGTAAATTTCACATGGTTTGCAATTCTGTTTCACTAAGTTGACCTACTTGTGACGTACCTCTGTTCCAGTCTGTAGCACTGTATTTGATTTGTCACCATTTTGAATAGCCACGCAACAATTTTTGGCGAGAGTAATTTGATTTGGGCTCTTAACCAAATCCAAAGAACACAGAAGTTTATATTTATGGAAGAAGAATTTGGAAAAAATATGTTTTGATTTTTTTTCAAAAAATGTGCGTATATATAGAATGACGCTCCTATCCTATAATGGAGATTAGGTTTTTGTCTGTCTGTAATCGAAACTACGTCACAATACCCTCAAGAATTGCTTAAGTGTATCAATAAGTATTTAATATATAGTAAAAAGGAATAATACATAGAATACAGAACAATACTGCATTATATATATTCAGAAATTAGGTATACAACATTAAAAGACCCATGTTGTTTGTTAAAATAAGTTTTAATAAATATATGCCCGGTATTGTTTATTTATATCTAGTTTATTTTATTTTAATATATATTTAAATTTATTTAACGTATAGAATTTTACGAGAAAATTATTTACAAACAAGAAATAGTCAGATGATGTTCTTCTACATTAAATCTATATTTGTGTGTGTGTGTGTGTGTGTGTGTGTGTGTGTGTGTGTGTGTGTGCGCGCGCACGCGCGTGTGTGTATAAATCATTTCCAATAGACTGAG
This sequence comes from Doryteuthis pealeii, assembly GCA_023376005.1. Lineage (NCBI taxonomy): Eukaryota > Metazoa > Mollusca > Cephalopoda > Myopsida > Loliginidae > Doryteuthis > Doryteuthis pealeii. The sequence continues at coordinate 1,872,435 of CM042144.1, read as the reverse complement.
AAAAATACCATGAAAATGAATCTCATATATACTAGAAAAAAGCAAACCACCCTCCGGGGGGGAGGAGGGGGTAGATAAATTAATTTTTGAAAGATATTACTTGAGATGGGTGGATGTTTGTTTTGTTTTACGGCAAAATAATGCTTCTTGTCTATTAGGAATGTTTTCCTACACGTTACTGGATATTTTCCTCGTACCCCATTTGTACAAGGTCAGCCACAAAGGCCCTATTTACGTGGGACCACCATAAGACTGGGTGGCAGGTGGAAAAATTGCGTCAATCCCGTCGGAATTCCCCCTCAAGGGGGCGCCTCAGGCGCTGGGCAATAAACCCAGGCCTGCCCCTTTAAATCAAGGAGGCAGGTATTGCCTGGGGGGATAGCCCCCTGGGGTCGACGCTATTAATTACAACACCTGCTCCAGCGGCCGAAGCTCAATGGACCTCCTACACGTTACTGTGTCCTACACAATGTCTAATTTGCACATAACCATGTGGGTTTCTGCAACAATTCATGTGCAAGCCGAGCCTTTGTAGTCTGACCGTACAGCAGCTTTTCAATAACAAATATCCAATCTGTTTTATTTCATAAGTTCATCTAGCAATAATAGCTTCAACATAACATACGTAATATATTTACAATAAAACATTTCACTTCTGACGCAAACATAAAAGAAGAGATAAAACCAATAAACCTATCAATAATAAATATCATGTATGAGAAGAAATAATGTCTAGAGAGGCGGCTGGCAGACAATTTACTACTGTAAGATACTGCGAGATAATTTACCGTTGTCTAAAGCCATGGAAATAAGTATTTGACTTTTCGAATGATTGAAAGTACATCGACATAATTAGAAGCCACGCGGGGAAAAAGGGGGAAAATTATATTTGTACTAATAGTGAAATATCTTCAATAGGAATCATGATTAGAAATTGGGAAGACGTACTTTTGGAATTAAAATCGAAGGCAGATGAAGAAAAAGTTTTATATAACCAGTATTTATTTCCAACAATCAAAACTTGTGGATATACCACGGTATGATAGTTTAAGTTTTACAACATATGCACTACAGTATGATAGCTTAATTTTTACATTCGTCTGTACCTCAAAGTCCCAGAGAATTTTGTGAGTCTCATTCTCCAGAACAGATTATTATCATTATTGTTGTTGTTGGCACCCCTCCTTCCATTAAGGACGATAGCGTAGTGTTGAAAAAAATTATCTGCACTAGCAAATATATGCACCCTCCGGGTGCAAGTATTTAAGTTTTAATATAATAAAATATCATGTTAAATTAGAAAGGCTAATGAAACTGAATAAGAATTCAGATAAAAATATTTGAAACAGAGGGAGTATAATCGGAAAATAGAACAACTTTGAAACTAACTGTTCTACCATTTTCCCTTACTCCCGTCTTTCAGTGGTAAATTTCCCTAATTTAACTATTTAGTTAAATAGGAAGAAAAGAATTAAATTACAGTTATTTCTTTATGTTAAGAGATTTCTGTTAAGATTTATTCCCGAGATTTTTGCTCATATTTATTAAGATAAAACAAACAATTAGAAATCAATAATACTAAGCATATATTTATTAAAATCAAATTTTTTAAGATCAATATGTAAATTAGCCTTCCCCTTCACACTGTAAACCGCTATTTCGTTGAATATATAAATATAATTGCATGTTATTAGTATGCAGATATTGTTAACAGTCTTAATGATGTAAAACAATTTTACTAATAATTGAGGTTTAAATAAAAAAAATAAAATCATGGAGAATGTGATGTAAATAACTAAGGGAATTGTGACTTGAGTAGGAATATAGTTTCGGTTACAAACAGAAAAACACACAATCTCCATTATAATAAGATATGCGCAAGTGACTGAGCAGGTCAAATCCTGAATCACAGTCTTTAGTGCACTGACTGCACACAAACTGTGATGCTTTCTGGGGAAAGTCTTTTCTCCCTCTTTCTGTCTCTCTTTGTTGTTGAGGCTACTCTTCTCTCTGCCCCACCTCCTCCGTGACTTGCTTAACGTTAAGTCGCCAGGCCTCTCGATTTTTTGCATCTACTTCCCACGTGTTTGTGTCAATGCGGCATATCCTCAAGTCTCTCCCACAAACATTAGGGTTAGGGTAATCTTAACAACGTATGTACCACAGTATGATAGTTTAATTTTTACAACGTATGTATCACAGTATGATAGTTTAATTTTTACAACGTATGTACCGCAGTATGATAGATTCTCTAAGGAAGATAGTAATTTATACAACCCCTTCACATACGCACACATAAACGCACACACACACACACACACACACACACACACACACATATATATATGTGTGTGTGTGTGTGTGTGTGTGTGTGTGTGTGTGTGTATTTGGATTTAGTGCAAAGCATTAATAAGGTGAGAAACAAATGAAAAACTAAGTTAGATGTTATGCACTATGTTAGATTCTATTCCATCTATTCCAAAGAAAAATCCGTGTAAAAGAGAAATCATTCCTCCGAAATATTGGATGAAATAAAATGGACCTCAGTACATAACATCCTTCTCAGTTTCTCATTTATTTCACACATCACCCATGCTTCGAACTAAATCCAATACATATCATAGACATATACATATAACACACACACACACACACACACACACACACACATATATATATATATATATATATATATATATATAATATATGCATTGAAAATTAGTCTCATCAGATATACAACAAAGGGGCCAACGTAGATTCCACAAAACATATATATATATACATATATATATATATATATATATATATATATATATATATATTATACTTTTAAACGTTTGATATGTTTACTTAAGAGCTATTGTAATAGTGTAATACGTAAATATTGTAATAATATTTTATTTAACTCTCTCTCTCTCTCTCTCTCTCTCTCTCTCTCTCTCTCTCTCTCTCTCTCTCTCTCTCTCTCTCAATCACAGTTTTTTTTCTTTCTTTCCTTCTTTTTTATCTTTTCATTATGTTCGATAGAATCAGATTAGCGTTATCACATCCGTGCACTTACACCCTCTCTCAATCTTTCCCCCACTCTTTTTCTTTCTTCTTTCTTTCTTTCTTTCTTTCTTTCTCATTCTATTCTTTCTGTGTTCCCCTCCATTCTTTCTAATAAAAACGGAATGGTCCATTATTTAGCTGAGGTGACGACACTCATAAGAAATAAGAATTTGGCAGATATGTACATTTTTGCATCTCATCTTGGACGATTAGGACCGTCTCATTTTTAGCCAGAGGGTGTTGCAAGATGATAATGGTCATACGAACAGGAGTATTAATATGAAGATAATGTTCACATCAAATTTTACAAAGTAATGAGGGTGGGAGAATATAGAATATAGAATAAAACTAAAAGAAATATAATAATAAACAGTTCTGATTGTTTTACGGCATGTCAAATTGTGTTGGGTTGTTTAGTGCCGACGTCATCGTTTTTTTTGTTTTTTTTTTTTTTTGTTTTTTTTTTTTTTGCATGCAATTGTACATGAATACATACACACACTTCTATCATGTTATTTTAATGCTGCAATATTAAGAAGGAGTTTTGATTTTGATTCTATTTTTATTATATGTTATGTTTGTTTTTATTTTTATTGTGGTTTTATATAATTTTCCGTTTCAGCTTCCAGTCTGAATTGTAATCCACCCCAGATAACTAATAACCCTTATAACTAACATGGAAGCGCGTGGTGTAATGGTTAAAGTCATGAGAAATGGACTCGTCGCCCCGAGTTCAAATCCTGGACGTGGTAATTGCATTTCACTTAGCGCTAATACCCTTGGGAAAGGTATGAATCCTACTCTCCCTCCAGCTATGGGTAAATAGTAGGGCAGACTGGGCTCTTTAACCTTGGATAGGCAACCGGTCTAGGAGAAGGAAAACTCTGAATTCAAACCTGCTGAACTCCGCTTAAGAAATTGACCTTGTGTCGCATCCTGCTCGTGTGGAGGGGTTGGTAAATAGATATAACTAACATATACATTATTCGTCTCCCACTTTCCCTTCCAAATTTCTTACCCCAACCCTCCTACCCTCTCAAACTGACACTCCCTCCCTCCAAATTTAGAAATTTAAACCCCTGTATTCTCCGGAATTCATGTTAGATGATGCTGCATTGATGCAATTGAAATAGATGAGGCAAATTATTAGTTTTTTCCCCTACATTTATTCACTATATATATATATATATATATATATATATATATATTATATATATATATAAAGTTTATTTACAGTACAGAATTTAATAAGGACGCGTAAAAGCATATGCATTATGTAAAATAAAGTTTTGTTTTTTTTTTCTTAAAAATCTTCCATTCCTTTGCTAGACAAGATCAAAAGTCTATCCATCGTTGCTTCAATGCCATCAATCCTCGGATTGTCCTTAATCGAATGTACTGTTTCCTCCTAGTCTCAAGGATAGTATAGCCCCCCATCACAAAAAGCCACCTTATTATAAGTTTACATGCAAATGTGAGATTTGCTACATCGGCCGTACTACCTTGAGACTGGAATCTCGAATCAACAGCACATACCCTACAACATCCGTGCTGGCAACGTGGACTGTCCCACAGCTGCAGGCTTAAATACTCCGTCCACCATAGGAAAACATCTATTAAGAAATTCTGCTTGTGCTCGTTCCTACCATCCTGCTATGTTTTCAGTCCTTTGTAGTTCCAACAGCGAACTACAACTGCAAATTCTCGAGTCTCTTTTCATTTCTCGCACTCAACCCTTCCTGTGCGTTCAGAAGCAGTCGCAACAACTACTCCTTTTTGGCACTTCAAGCCTCAACTTAACAAACGGGGGCACTCGTAATTTCCGAACCCCCCCCCCTCACGTGAGTTGTAAGTTTCGTAAATTTACGAATTCTCTTACTGAGAAAAAAACAAAACATTTTTCCTTGTTCTCACTGTTTTCTGTCTTATCCGTTGTCTTCAACTACACTATTTCACCATCTTTCAATGAAATTTTCTCTGAGGAGCATTGATCGAAAAGAAGAAATTCATTTCTGATTTTAAATCAAAACTAGGGTACCCTTTCCTTTCTTTTTAAGAAAAAAAAAAAACTTTATTTTACATAATGCATATGCTTTTACGCGTCCTTAATATATATATATATATATATATATATAGGGTAATCCACAGACACGTGTTTCGACTTATCAAGTCTCTTCAGTTTGTACCTACAGCCGGAATTGAAATCCGATCGGTTGGGTGTCTGTTCGACACCTTAACCATTAGGCTCTCATCACCTATAGAATGGGAAGGGGATTTTAACTGTTTTAATACACACATCGCTTTTTATGAAAAGGTCGCCATAGAGTGGTCCATTCCTTATATATAGAAGAACGTCGCGTTTTTACGCTTGAGTTGGCGGCCGTCTGCAAAATCCCCCCCCCCAGAGTGCTCAACCCTAGGGGATGGAGAGCATATATAGGGTCATCCACAGACACGTGTTTCGACTTATCTAGTCTCTTCAGTGTGGCTAAACATTTTGTAAGCTACCTACAACCGGAATTGAACTCCAGTTGGTTGGGTTTCAGTCCGGCACCTTAACCATTAGGCTGTCTTCACTTACAGAATGGGAAGGGGATTTTAACTGTTTTAATACACACATCGCTTTGTGTGTAAAGGCCGTCACAGAGTGCTCCATTCCTTATAGAGAAGAGCGTTACTCTTATATATATATATATATATATATATATATATATGCGTGTGTGTGTGTGTATGTGTGTGTGTGTGCGTGTGTGTGTGTCACGCGTACTGTAAGGTTTGTCAAGTTAGGTTAGCAAGGCATTGTTATTAAGATCAATTCTTACAAGGTTCCATCATATTTCTTGCATTGAACCAATCTGATCTAAAATTAGTAAATGACTATTATAAGTACTATTAGCATATTCATATAAGTTATTGGATATAAATGTTCAAGACGAATCAATCTATTCATTGATTCCTCGTATCTAAGATCATTCTCCTCATCTCCATATGTCTATATATCGATAAAGAAGTTCATCAAACCGTCCCTTTCAATCTACCCTTCGATTTATCGATCTCTTTTTTTTTCTTCATTGTATCGACCAATCAACTACACAAGTAAACAGCTGTCTAATAAAAAAAAACGGAAAAAATAAACGTGTGTCTGTGTGTGTCCGGTTGCATGGGAAAAGTACAGGAGAAATTCGAATTCATCAATCAACTAGAGACGGCTACCCGGTGTCGCCTGAGTAGATCGGGGGGCGGGGAAGAGTTTGTCTCACAGACCCATTATTACTGAATCACGATATGTCTGATCCTCACAGGATGCCCCCGTTAAAATTCTCATGTAAAAAATACATTTGAGTTGATTCGGCCTGTAGGGGCGTCAGAAGAAATAAGTGTGTACAGACACTCTGAAAAGAAAAATTAATGTCTTCTATTTAAAATATTAAAAGTAGAAAAAAAAAGTCCATGCTGTTATTATTCAAATGTTATTTTTATCATCTTCACAAATATAAATCAAATCATTATTTTTGCTCAAAAAGCCAGATCTGGTGATAGTGAATGTGTGCATATATATATTTACTTTGTCGTTAATTCATTTTATTTTCGTAGTTTCCAGCAGATATACATACATACGCATACGTGCCAACTGCCTTTAATATATATATATATATATATATATATATATGTGTGTGTGTGTGTGTGTGTGTGTGAAGAAAAGGAAGTAAATCCAACGGTATGTAGTATATTAAGAAAGAATAAAAAAAACACAAGTTTAAATGATTATATATACATTTCAAAAACAGTCTCTGAAGATGAAGTTTCTTCGAAATTGATTATTTTTTAACATTTTTATACACATTCTAATTGCCTACTTGATATAAATAACTTATATATATATATATATATATATATATATATATATATATATATATATATTATTGACCATGGGTGACAACCCATGATACTTAATGATGGAATCCTGGAGGCTGAACAGTCCTGATATGCAACACTTCCCTTTAGCACTTTCATGTGAAACCCTAGCACCGATATAACTGTCCCAACACTACAGTCCTTATGGCAATCCCCCAGCCTTTTTTAATCATATATGTGCTGGAAGGCGGTGGCGATGGATCTAAGGGTTCTGTGTATGACGTTAAACTTCATCTAGTGGTAAGGTTCCATTTTTGGAGCTTAAGGTAATTTGGAGTACGCCTTCGATTGTCATTACTCCCAGGTCCACTGACCGCAGGGTTAGTACCTGTTAGCGTCCCATCTATGTATTAAATAGGTAAATGAGTTAGAAAGTGTGATAAAAAGTGAATACCAAACTAGAATGAATTAACAAATTCGGATCCCCCATAAAATAACCCGAGGGTTGGTATGCCGTAAAACCAAGAAACCAACCAACCAATCAAATATTTCTCTTGCATTTTTGCCACGCTTCCCAGATTTCCAGTGGGGAGTGCTGGACTACGACATCGTAATAAGTGAGTTCAATCTCCAATCGCGCTATTACATCCACTTTCGGACTAATACATTTGGGAAAGGTGTGAAGCCCTCATCCCTCCAGCCATGTGTTAAATAGTACCACTAATGTTCTTCTAAATAATAATAAATAAATAAATAATAATAAAAATAAATAATAATAAGAAAATAGCCAACGAAGATTGATATGCCATTATACAAAGAAAATGAAACCACGGTATGCATGTACCCAATCCTCCCACCTCGGACAGGATGCGACACAAGGTCAGTTTCTAAGCGGAGCACAGCTGGTCTGAATCCAGTTTTTCCATCTTTTTGACCTGACCTACAAGAAAAGAAGGATTCGCATCATTACCAAAGCAAGGACACATCACGTGGTGCAATGGTTAACAAGTTGGATTAGCAAACCATTCTTATTGAGTTCGATTCTCATTGGGAGCTCCATACTTGTGGCCATGTGCCACAACGATAAAAAAAAGCTTATTAGATAACCGCCTTTTCCAATACCATTAGCGTGAATTGAAACGCAGACACAAACAGCCCTGTCTGGGATTTTAATTTGGCACGGCGAGACTAGTTTCAATGACGATAACCATTACGCATTTAACTCCTCAGTGTAAAGTAAACACCGTTTTTTGCTCTTTTAAATGTTGCGTGTTTTGACGGGTATCATCGTCATCTCGTTTAGAGAAAGCCGCTCAAAATGAACTTTAACACCTACCATCTCGTTAAGAAGTTTAAATGGTTTATAATTAGGAATTAGATAATTGTTATGGCCAAAATTGTTGTTTGTCACACCAAATCGAAGGTCGAAGGTCAAAGGTCATGCATCCATTTAAAACATTAATGGCCGTATTGGAAAATATCTTCTAAAATTGAATGTTGCTTGCTCTTCCAAGATTAAAAAGCCCAGTCTGCACTACTATTTACACAGTGTGTTGTATACCTCTTTCTTTTTACTTACTTCTATTCTTCTTCTGACGTCTTTTCTATCTTACGTCTTCTTCTAGCGTCTCTTCTAGCATCTTGACTTCGTCTTGGTGGTCGGTCGCACTTAACTCATTTCTTCTTCTAGATCAGTCTTGTTACCAAGACATTCACCAACCACAAAACTGTGTTATTTTCTTAAGCTTTTATTTACTTAACTAAACATTTCATGTAACTAAACATCTGACTAACATAGCACGCGTATGCAGTGTGAGTTCCAGTTAAGGCAGAACATCTTCTCTGCCCGATGTCCAAAATGAAACTGAGGACCCAACCAGGTCCCACGTGACTTCACGTATTTCGCGGGCTTTCTGTAATATTCCATGGAAAGTCCCGCCCGTGATATGAAAAGGGCCATCCCTTTAGAAATACAGGGGATTGACAATAATCTTATGCAACCGCATAGATGATGTAACAAGTAGCCGATGACGGAGAGAGAAGTTGGGTTTCATGCCTTTACCGAAGATATAAATACGAAAAGAAACATTAACAGACACGTCCAATATTTTGCATTTCTAACATTTCAAAAAAGATCATACAAGCTAAAAAAAAAAGACTGTTGCATATAAATACATAAGTATATACAGTGTTACATAATTATGGATCCCTAATATCTTTTTAAGGTAGTATAGAAATCCTTATGGCGATCAGTACAGCTGATGGCCTTGAGAGTGAGTGACAATGCTTGACCCACTCTCACCTTGCGTTCTGTGGATGGAACGTGAGAACGGAAGTCAATAGAAGCCCTTCCGGTTTAAGGTGTAAGCAACTCAGAGTTGCAGAGACAGTTGCAGAGTTAGGACCTAGAAGCGAAGCTAGCAAGATGTGAGCTCACTGCGTGATTGTCTGGTCTGGGGTTCTGCGAATAAAGTAACATCATTGTAAATCGAAGTCTTGTTGTTATTACTAAAAGCTAACAATAGCACAAGGCTTCTGATAAGAAATGATCCCCAACCAGACCCGGAATCCTAATAGAAGACCAGACGAGACCTTAGAAGAAAGCCGGTCAGAGAAGACTAGACGACAAGAATAAGAGTAAGACGTAAGAAGTATATAACATATACAGGGTGAGTCAAAATGCACGCAAATTTATATTGTTCAAAATTATTCCACCAATCATATATTAGTTAACATTACTTTTATATATGTTATAGACATATGCATGGCGTTTGTATAATTAATGTTTTTTATACTTTACAGGTCATTATTTATATCATGCCACTTGATTTGAAAACTAGACTGGAGCTAGTAAAATTGTATTATAAGAATAAAGAAAAATGCAGCTGCAACAATGAGAGCATACAAAAAGATAAAAGCCATGCGAAACAATCCATTTCCATTATCTACTCTAACACGATTGATAAAAAAATTCGAGAGCACAAAACCCTCCATGATTTATCATCAAGAGGCAGGTCGTCACTGGGGAAATCGTGTGGGTGCTGTTGTAGAGGCAATCACAATCTTACAGTCAACTAATCCACTTGGCCATGCAAGTTCAAGAGGTGTAGTGAACTCACAGCCATTCCTCAATGCAGTGTTACACGGATTCTTCATCACCAAGGTATGCAGCCTTACCACATGAGTCTTATATTTGCGTGCATTTTGACTGCCCTGTATAATGTTTGATAGAAGAAAATTAACTAGGCTTATTGAAGTATGAAATAATTCTTTTACAGCACAACTCTTGGCAATATGTTCGCTATTGAATAGTTAATCAGGAGGCGCATTGTGTAATGGTTATCGCCGTAGGTTGGTTGGTTGAGTAGTTGGGTCTTACGTCACGTAAACCCATTGGGTTATTTTTCTTTTATTCCTTCTTTTTCTTTCTATTTTCTTTCCCCTACTCTCTTTCTTCTTTTCTTATTATATTTTTCTGTGTAGCATGTCCTTTCTTTTCCCAAACTTTCTTCACAATAAAAATGGAATGGTCCATGATGGTGATGTCACTCAAAATAAATAGGAATTTGGTGGATAAGCAACAATAGATAATCAGGATTTACATTTTTGCATTTAATCTTGGTTGGTCTTATTTTTAACAAAGGTTATTTTTCTTTTATTCCTTCTTGATGGTACTCATTTTTTTCACTCAATTTTTAAACACATTTCTTAAAACAATTTTTTTCTATTTAACCCAAAGATGGAACCGTGACAGGTACTACCACCCCCATGGATCTAGGATTAATTGCGACCAAGGGGTACTCCACATTCCCCGAGCTCCAGTATTGGAACTTCCCATTAGATAGTTTAATATCATATCTATGGGTCTATGTTATGTTCGTTGGTGCTGTATCTTAATCCCAATAAAGCTGGTTCTTCCTTCTTGTGGACTGGTACGCTGAAATGGAACTTAGTAACGAAAAGGAGACAAAGGAAGAAGGTAGCTTTATGACTTAGACTTTATTGACCAGGCCATAGTGGCATGTAGCAAGGGAAAATCTCCCTGGCTAATCGAACCAACTAGACCCAATTACGGCCTTAGTTCGAATAGCCGAGGTATCATTTTCTTTCCATTACTCTCTTTATTTTTTTCAATTATATTTTTCTGTGTAGCATGTCCTTTCTTTTCCCAAACTTTCTTCACAATAAAAATGGAATAGTCCATTGTTTATCTGAGGTGATGTCACTCAAAATAAATAAGAATTTGGTGGATAAGCAACAATAGATAATTAGGATTTACATTTTTGCATTTAATCTTGGTTGGTCTTATATTTAACAAAGGGGTGTTGCAAGGTGATAACGGTCGTACAATTAAGGTACACGAATATTAGTATATAAACGGTAGAAGTAGATTGAACGTCAATAGGCCCAATAAGAGAAAAAAACTTTCACACTATAATATGTAACAAATTGACTATATCCCGCGGAAACTATTATGGATACAGACTACGCATGTGATCTACTGCTTCTCACAAATTCTACTCCCCAAGACGAATGGAACAGGCGGAATGAGGCAGAGGCTTCTAAGGTGAACTCAGATAAAATAGATTTCTTATGTGTTAAACAAAATGGAACAATCTCAATATTAAATGACGAGCATATGAAATAATTAAATCACTTATCTAGGTAGTAATATCACATCTACAGATGGCAATGGTAATATACGTATTAGAAAGACCGTCTCTAACACTCTTTGCTCGAGATTGAACCAGCGACTCTTCTCTTGTGACCTTCACAGCTCTGTTCTCCTCCTCTCCCAGGTCCTCCACTCCTCCGTTTTCTGTTCCACCTCTCCTTCGTTCTTCGTTTGATTTACGTCGTTGCTCGCTCTAGTCTATCGACTGAGTGAACATTTATTCTCCCCTCCCTCTCAGAGAAGTAGACGTTTTATCTCCAACCTCTACCTAAGGCGCTTCAATAAAGAGGCCTTTCCTTCGCCTCTCTAACTATTCTATGTTTCATGCCTGCCTACACCCACTCCTCGTTCACCCGTTCAGTTCCGATGTCTCATGCAAGGTGGACTTGCACGCAAAGAAAGTCCTTGTCCGTTTTGCACGAGCTAAGTCTTTCTCTCACTACAATGAACAGCTATTGATAGGTTATCGATCATATGGAAATTTGATCCCTGTTAAAATAAAACGGAACATCTTCCAAGCTGCAGTCGAGTTAGTACTGCATTATAGCTGTACCACTTGGTCTCTAACGAAATGATTGGAGTAAAAGTAAATTAGATTTCGGCGGTTAGACGAAGGGAGCAGACGTGATATGATCGTCTGTCCCAGGTAAGCTATCTTCTCACCGTGTGGTTAAACCCCATTTGGGCTTCGGTTTTAATAAAGATGTCTTTGAAAAATAAACAAAGTATTGATTCATTATTAAAAAAAACAAAGTGGATGTGCACTGACAACCAAACCCAACACAACAGAAGTCATATCAAGAGGAATAAATCAAACCAAAAAGATGATGATTTAATAAAGATGTCTTTGAAAAATAAACAAAGTATTGATTCATTATTGATAAGTGATATTTTGACTAGGTTGACTGAGATTATTGGTGAGACACTGGAACTTTTGAATCTGAGGTATTTTCAATTGGGCAATGATCCATATTGAAACTAAGGAAATCGATATAATACTGAAGTAATTGAACATTTCTAACATCACTGAAATTCAATTTGAACAACTACAGTTGTGTGTGCGTGTGTGTGTGTGTGTGTGTGTGTGTGTGTGTGTTAGTATTGGTGTGTGTGTGTGTGTGTGTGAGAGAGAGAGAGAGAGAGAGAGAGAGAGAGAGAGAGAGATGAATACAAAGGGAATTTCAAAATTTCTCTAGGGAAACTTCATGAGAATGGAAAGTTGATTTATAGGGAAAAAATTAAAGGTGTTCGAGAAAGACAGGTTAGAATGAAAATATATATTACAAGAGGATGTTACGTGATGTTTTGAACAAATAGTTGAAGCTACACACCACAAAATGCCGTTGTACGGTAATTTACCCCCATCTCCCAAATCATCAAAGTAAGACGAACAAGACATACTGGACATTGCTGGAGAAGTACGGATGAAGTCAGAAACGACGTTCTCCGGTGGACTTCTACACGTGGACACACTAGTCTTGGTCGACTAGCAGAAACGTTCATTCATCAGCTCTGTACGGATGCAGGCCAACGTCTAGCGGATCTGCCAAGAGCAGTGGTTAATAGGGGCGCATGACGAGAGAGAATCAAAGGAATACGTGCTATAAGGACTACCTGATGATGATGATGATGATGATGATGATGATGATTTCGGCGATAAAGTTCAAAGCCTAAAAAGGAAAATGACATCCGAAATTGATACGAATCAATGAAGCAGCAGAAAACAAGATATCAGAGAAATATATTTGTCAGACCAGCACCGAGATTTAAACGGCTGAGTGGAGACCTCTACCCAACGAAAACAAAGGATTTTTTTAAAAAAAGGAAAAATCTGAAAATTATCCAATGCATTTAACAAAAACGTTAGATACCATTTTTTACAATCATCATCATCATCATGTCGCGCATACAGCACGGGTATCCATGACAATCTTTCGCCAACCTTCCCTATCATTCATTGCACCTGTGAGCTCCTCTGCGTAGCAGCCAGCATCCTCACATAGCTGGTCAATGTAGGTCGTTGCTGGGCGCCCCACACTTGCATGTCCATGTGTTGGCTTCCACAGGAGAACGTCGCTTATGAGCTCGTCCTTACTTCTCCACCAGTGTCCTGCATGTCTTGTCCGTCTCACTCGGATAGTTTGTGAAATAGGGGGCAGGTGACAATACAGCTGTTTCCTTGCGAGGTGCTGCTTCCATGACTTGTTCAAGACTGCGCGCAGCATTTAAATTGTTTTATTTTTTGTTTACTCATTTTATAAATTTGATGATTTGATGATTTATGGTTCAAACTCTTCGACATTTAATTTTTAACTTCCACCTCCTCAAGCAATATCTTTCAGAAATTTATTTTTACATCGCCTGGAGGGTGTTTTTTTATTTTGTTAATGAGTAGTAATATAGGTTCTGTTACAGACTGGAAAACACATAATCTCCATTATAATAAGTTACAGTCATAGTCGTATCTGAAGTGCGAGTTAAACAACGTAAATTACAAAGAAAAATGAAAGTTTGAGATTTGTAAGAGAAATCGCTAAACTTGTCACTTTTATTAACATTATTAGAGAATTTGTATTTATATAACTATTTTAAAGAGATAATGTAATAATTCTATTCTTTCATTTTTAAAAACTTTTATTACTTGCAGGATTGATGTCCCCCTTGATAATAAAGCCGCTAAGTGTAATAATGTAGTTTTGCGAGCAAAATATGGTATATGAATAAATTATATTTTTATACAACTGAACTTACATTTTGCCGATTTTAACTCTGAACCGCATATATATATATATATATATATATATATATATATATATATATATAATAAGTTAAAAAGATTTCATCCGTTTGGCTTTAATAAAAAAACAGGCCCACTTTAACATAGGGCAATAAACCTGTGTACGCCTACGAGGTTGGCCGATGTCACCTAAATAAACAAACACTGACCACCACGCATCAAATAAGCCACTATTGACCCAATTAAAAATCTAGAAGTCATGCACACAGTACCGAGATGCATACACACACCCACATTCACACATGTATATGTAAACACACACATACATTTATATGTATACACATATAGTCATACACACAACTCCCATGAACCCTCCCTCACATATATAAGAGCATTAAAAAAAATAACCTACCTCATAGAGGTTCTTCACGGAACAAATGGACATGCTACTATTCACACAGTCGTCTACCCGGATTTTAATGTCAAACCCACAAAAACACTTCAACTTTTATAGTTCTTCTATAATGCTCCCTTTCTAATAATCTATCAATAATTTCTCCAAATAAGACATTTTCTCCTGACGATGACCTAAGGTCGAAACTAGTTGAGAATAAACAACATACAAGAAATATACCTGATTGTCTTAATACTTTTTGTTCACACTATATATATATATATATATATATATATATATATATATATATATATATGGGAGAATATGTGCTTAATTGAAGTTAAACCTAATTTTTTTGAAAGTTAATTCATTAATAATTAATTAGGCGGGATTTAACTACTTAAATGTAAGGCTAAACAAATCGAGAAAAATCAATCTCTGTGTGTACATTTCAGCCTATTAGGCCTCATCAGCAGAGCTATAGATACGAAGATCGCCTTGTGTGTGATTTGAAACCTGTCTGTCGGATCGACAAGCAAGCCTCTTACCCCTACACCAAACGGACCTCGCAGTTTTTCTTCGCTTTGTTTAAGTAGTAGTAGTACTCATATTCCTCTTAAGAGACTCCGCACGAACTTACGAGAACGTAAACAAACATATGGCTATTTTCAGCCGACAATATTTTGGGAGAATATGTGCTTAATTGAAGTATATATATATATATATATATATTACAAGTATGTAATTGTCAAACCCGCTAGAGTAGAATGTGACTCATGGTCAATTTTTAAGCGGGTTTTAACAGGTTTGAATTCAGTTTGCATCTTCTAGACCCGTTGATATATCACAGCTGGAGACAGAATAATTGGATTTTTACCTTTCCCAAGTGTAATAGCGCAATTTGAAATACAATCAGACTCACCTGTGTTTTGATATTTGGTTAGTTCGGGTTTACAGCATATCAACCCATTGGATCATTTGTACCACATGACCTTAAGGCGCTATTTTTTGATCACGATTAAGAAAGGTCATGTTTTTCATTTACACCGTCAATATCCGGGTGTTTGTTAGGGGTAAGTGTTAGGGGTTAGGGGTTAGGCTTATGGTTAGGGGTTAAGGATTAGGTTTAGGTGTTAGTTTTATAATTTTTTTAAATATCTAAAGATCGTCTGTTAAAAACAAACGGATATTGACGGTGTAAATGAAAAACATGTACTTTCTTAATCGAGATCAAAAAAGGCCTAAAGGTCATATGGTCCGATCATTTTATGCCGAAGACGTTTTTGTTTTACTTATTCTTGATGGGTACTCTAGCGCTAGACTAAGGAATTTGTTTTTGCGTCTGAGGTGGAGCGCCACACCTACCACCAGCCCCTTACTTTCCTGCACAGATCCTTCTGCTACTCATACGCTGTGTTGGCGAGGGTCGGTATCGAACTTGGAACTTTGCAGTTTATAGCCGAACGCTCTACCGACTGAGCTAACCCGGTCCGTATATCTCATGTAAAAAGAAAAAAAAACGCTGATAATATCATAGAGGACGTAGACGAATATATAATATGAAAAATGACGTCCGGGCTTTTTGTTGGAATGTCTTGGGATCACAATTAAAATGTCTTGACCGAGCAGAGTGACTGGAAAACACCGTGTGACACTGATGTTTCTGACAATATTGACAGAGTGTTTCACCCTTTAGCTGACACACGGTCAGCCTCAATGGCGATCGGTGCTTGTAAAGATGTTTTTATATGTGCAAGCATCGATTGATTGAATGAATATTGAGTGAAGGACATGGTGATTTCCGGTCAGATTAATTCAGATCTACAGAATGTTTGAAGGAGAATTAGAAAAGAAAGACACAACGGAAATATTCAATTTCCGAAGGGGAATAAAAGTATTAACAATCTAAGATAGATATGAACACACGGGAATATATATATATACTAGCAAATATATGCACCCTCCGGGTGCAAGTATTTAAGTTTTAATGTAATAAAATATTGTATTAAATTAGAAAGGCTAATGAAACTAAATAAGAATACAGATAAAAAGATTTGAAACAGAGGGAGTATAATAAAAGATTTGAAACAGAGGGTGTATAATAAAAAATGGAACAACTGAAACTTACTCTTCCATCACTCTCGTCTTTCATTGTTATTTTTTCTAATTTAAGTATTTAGTTACAAGAGGAAGTAAAAAATAAAATGACAGTTATCTTTTCTTGTTAATGGATTTCATTTAAGATTAATTGAAGAGATTTTTGCTTATATTCATTAAAATAAAACCAAACAATTAGAAATCAATAATACTAAGCACATATTTATTAAAATCAATTTTTTAATATTAATATGCAAATTAGCCTTCCCGTTCACACTGTAAACCGCTATTTTGTTGTATATATAAATATGATTGCATGTTGTCAGTATGTAGACATAGCTAACAGTATTAATAATGTAAGACAATTTTATTAATAATTGAGGTTTAGATAAAAAATAAAATCATGGAGAATGTGATGTCAATAACTAAGAGAATTGTGACTTGAGTAGGGATATAGTTTCGGTTACAGACAGAAAAAACACACAATCTCCATTATAATAAGATATATAATATATATATATATATATATATATATATATATATATAGAGAGAGAGAGAGAGGGGAAGAGATAAATAGATATATAGATATATATGGAAGTGCGTGGTGTAATGGTTAAAGTCAATGGATATGGACTCGTTGCCCTGAGTTCAAATCCTGGACGTGGTAATTGCATTTTACTTAGTGCTAATACCATTGGGAAAGGTATGAATTCCTCTCCCTCCAACTATGGGTAAATAGTAGGACAGACTAGGTCTAGGAGAAGGAAAACTCTGAATTCAAACCTGTTGAACTCCGATTAAGAAATTGACATTGTGTCACATCCAGCTCGTGTGGAGGAGTTGGTAAATATGGATATAGATATATATTCAGGGACTTAACATATGGTTAGATATGCAAAAACTAAAATAGATAGAGAGACATAAAGATAGATATACAAACTGAAATAGATAGATAGATAGATAGATAGATATGCAGGGACTGAATATATGAACATATAGATATTCACTAGCTGAATTAGATAGATCGATAGATATGCATGGACGAAATATATGGAGGGATAGATAGAAACTAATTGAAATTAGATAGACAGATAGATAGATAGATAGATAGATCGATATGCATAGACTAAATATATGGATAGATAGATATGCAAAAATTGAAGCGCTAGATAGATGGATTGACGATATATATATATATATATATATATATATATATATATATATATATATATATATGAAGTGTTGTTATGGATCCAACGGGGGAAAATGGAATATTTTATAAAAAAAGAAGGTCCGAAAAATGGATTATGTTTTCTGAAAAAATGTCTTTATTTTTATCTGACATTTGCGACACGTGTTTCAGATCTTTTGATATCTTCTTCAGGCATTATATATACATATATATATATATATATATATATATATATATATATATATATATATATATATGTGTGTGTGTGTGTGTGTGTGTGTGTGTATGTGTGTGTGTGTGTGTGTGTGTGTGTGTGGAGGCAATGAGAGATAGAGATAGATATAGACATAGATGCATGTATATATATATATATATATATATATATATATATATATATAGAAAGAGAGAGAGAGAGAGAGAGAGAGAGAGAGAGAAAAAAAAAGAGAAACTGCGAGATACACACACACAGACAGACAAACAGACAGAGATAGATGTATAGATATATATATATATATATATTGACAAGATAGATAGATTGATAGATAGATAGAAAGACAGACAGATAAAGAAAGGGGGAGATCCATACTTATTTAAAGTATAGGATTATATTTTCAGTTTTGATATGTTTATATAGTTTACTGTATTTCTGCTTCCTCTCTTCATCTCTTCATTGTATGTTCACTGAATCTATCCTTCTACATTCATATTCAATTAATTAGATGAGGTGACGACACCATAAGAAATATGAATTCGCCGGATAAGCAAAGCAACACCAGATAATCAGGATTTACATTTTTGCGTTTCATCTTGGACGATTTGGACAGTCTCAGTTTTAACCAGTGTTTAGCAAGATGATTACGGTCGTATTTTTGATTTGGTTTGTTTTGTTTTACGGCATATCAACCCCAGTGTGTCATTTAATGCCGATAAAGTTTTGAAATAAATCAATTCTTAATGGATAATACATTTTTTTTATAAATACATTTTTCTATTTAACCCATAGATGGAACCCTAACAGGTACTACCACTCCGGGTCACAGTGGACCAGGGAGCAATGGTGATGAAGGGGTGCTCCACATTCCCCAAACCTCCAAAACTGGAATCTCACCATCAGATAGAGTTTAACGTCATTCCCAGGACATGTAGACCCACAGCCACCGCCTTCTAGCACCCATATAATAAAAAGGGGGTTGGGGCTTGCCATAAGGGCAATAGGGTTGGGAAAATCATATAGGTGCTAGGGCTTGACGTGACCAGCCGATTGATCGGTCGTATTTTTAAAGGAACATATGTATTTATATATAGATGTTGAATCCAATTTTCTTCCATCTCTTAGTCTGTTTCTTCCATCTCTCGTCTGTCTGTCTGTCTGTCTCTCTCTCTCCCTCTTTATTTCTCCTGTCCATCCCTCTTCCTTGATTTATCCAATCACTTTTCGAGTAACTTGTTTTCTCTCTATTTTCTCTCTTACTCTCTCTCTCTCTCTCTCTCATACACCCTCTCTCTCTTTTTCTCTTTCTCTCTTTCTCTCTCTCTCACACTCTCTCTCTCTCTCTCTGTCAGTGTGTGTGTCTCTTCCTCTCCCCTCTCTTTTTTTTCCTTCTTACAGCCTATTTTCTACGTTACTGTATGGAACCAAACCCCCCTCTCCCCTTCTCTCTCTCTCTCTCTCTCTCTCTCTCTCTCTCTCTCTCTCTCTCTCTCTCTCTCTCTCTCCTGTCCATCCCTCTTCCTTGATGTATCCAATCACTTTTCGAGTAACTTGTTTTCTCTCTATTTTTTCTCTCTCTTACTCTCTCTCTTTCTCTCTTACTCTCACTTTCTCTCACTCTCTCTCTCTCTCTCTTTCTCTCTCTCACACACACACTCACTCTCTCTTTTATTTTACCAAAGCTAAAGAGCCCTGTCGGCTCCACTTGAAGGAAAGAATTCATACCTTCTCCAAAAGCATTAACTCGAAGGGAAATGCAAACAGCCTCGTGTAGGGGTATATGTAATAACGTATCCAATTTTATAATTCATATTCTAATCAATAACCATAACTTACACATTTGCGTCTTCAAAGGCACAAACATCTATTTCGCCATTCATATATATATATATATATATATGCATGTATATATATATATATATATCTTCACACACGCATATATATACATATTCACACACACACACATATATATAAGTACACATATATATATATATATATATATATATATATATATATATATATGAGGAAAAAATGAGTAAAGAAAAGAAATGTAGATGGATAAAAATGAATGTTATCGATATTACTTTTAATCGATATCACTTACATATGTGTTTCGATCTGAAAAAAAAAATACTACTCTGATGAAGGTCGGCAAAATCTGTGTACGGAACATTTTATGCATTTTTCCTATTATTATTATCATCATCATTTCAACTCCATCTGATTATTTTAATAATAATAATAACGTAAATCCGTAAACATTTTGATAAACAGACCGAAACACATGTGTAAGTGATATCGATAAAATTCATTTTTATCCATCTACATTTCTTATCTTTACTCATTTTTTCCTCATGTTGTCGGATTCATTTTCCATTCTCACACACACACATACACACACACACACACACACACACATATATATATATATATATATTCACACACGCTTATATATACATATTCACACACACATACACACACATATATAATATATATATATATATATATACATATTCACACACATATATGTACATATATATACACACACACACACATACGCACATCCCAATACACACGCAACCCCATATATATATATATATATATATATCTTCACACAGGCTTATATATACATCTTCACACACGCTTATATATACATATTCACACACACACATACACATATATATATAAATGTACTCACATATATATACATATTCACACACATATATTCACACATATATATCCAAATATATACATATTCACAAACATATATGTACATATATATACACACACATACGCACATCCCAATGCACACGCAACCCCATATATATATATATATATATATATATATATATATATATATATATACGTTCCACTTTCTCTCTATCTAATTCCTATTTCAGTTTACTTTTCTATCTTCGCAGCACTGTACGTACATACGCCATTTGCGAGTGAATACTTTGCTCAGCGCCGAGATCTTTCCTGAGTATATTATCACAGAACTGTCCCTTTTTACGCTCGGTTCGTCTCTTTGCTTTGATGGAACCTGAAGACAGCTGCAATCAGTGAGTGATGCCGGCGGCAGGGAATCTATCAACTGATGTCCTCAACAGATCCGCACAGGAACACGTTAACCTGGCATCAAACGATTGGATTTAGGCCATAATGATAAGAGACACTTTGGACAAAAATATTAGGCTTGAAAGTAATGAAACTCTTTTTTTATTTCAGGTTGGCAACCTTCATCAAAAACCAGATGATCTTGAACAAGTGTAAAACCATGTAGTTGTTCAAGATACGATCATTTAATATATCTTCATCATCATGTCGCGCGAGTAGCACGGATATCCATTGCCAACCGTCGAATTACTCATTCCCCACTGGAGCTCCTCTGTGGAGCATCCAGTATCCACCCAGAGCTAGCTGGACAGTTCACGCTGGTGTGCCCATGTGCTGTCTTCCATAGTAGAACGTCACTTAATATAATATATGAGATCGTCGTCGGGGCGGCCTAATGTCGGTATCAGCCAATCAGCGAGGGAGTCTATCCCCTTTTCAATATAGCGCTAGACCAAGGAGATTATTTTAGCGTCTGAGGTGGAGCGCAACACCTACCGTCAGCTCCTTACTTTACCGCACAGATCCCTGTGCTACTCATACGCTGAGTTGGCGAGGACCGGTATTGAACTAGGAACCTTGTGGTTTCTAGCCGAGCGCTCTACCGACTGAGCTAACCCGGCCCTTATATATGACATAATAAAGTATAATATATGACATAATATGATATAATACATAAGAGTTAATATAGTTAACATATGATAATGTAATATCTTATATATGACATAGTCTAGGATATTATAAATATATATGGTGCTAATGTATCTCCTTGTAGGACTCTAGCGCTGTATGGCTGCACCACTTGGACCCTAACGAAGTGCCGTGAGAATAGGATAGATGGGAGCTGCACAAGAATGCTGCGTGCAGTCTTGAACATGTCGTGCAAACAGCACCCGACAAGGAAGCAGCTGTATACCCACCTTCCCCCCATCTCACAAACCATCCGAGTAAGACGGACTAGACATGCAGGACCCTGCTGGAGAAGCAAGGACGAGCTCATAAGCGACGTTCTCCCGTAGAAGCCAAAACATGGGCATGCTAGTGTGGGCCGCTCAGGAAGCCCCTACATTGACCAATTATGTGAGGACACTGTCTGCTGCACAGAAGAATTCCTAGGAGCAATGAATGATAGGGAAGGTTGGTGAGAGATTGTCATGGATATCCATGCTACTTGCGTGACATGATGATGATGATAATAATTATGAGATAATATAAAATGAATTCTGGTTATATTGTAAAATACTGTCCTATTAGTGGTAATGATACTTTAGCCCCGAAAACATGCTTGGCCCAAGAATCATCTGATGTTGATGCCTGGATGGCTGTTTTTTTTTTTTTGTTACTGTTTTGGAGTCGTATATGCAAGAAACACCATTTACAACATACTTCCGTCTAAACGTATGAGGAATTAGAGATAATATAAACTCTCGAAGTGCATGTGGTGTCTCTTTGATACAGTGACTAACGTGCCGGACAGCGAAATGGCAGAAAGCGAGTTCGAACTCCAGTCGCTCTATTATGTTCACTTTTGGACAAATACCCTTAGGAAAGGAATGAACACGCGCATCCTCCAACTATTTGTTGAATTATACCACTACTGTTCTTCTACAAGGGTGTCTTTGGAATATAAACCCACGAGGGTTTATATGCCATTAAATCATCAAAAATAACCTAATCAACTTAAAAACGCAAATGTCTTTTAGGTATGTGAGACAAATCCTCTCATATCTTAAACTGTTATCTGTGTGATACAAGTAAAATTAGACAAGTTGTAAATGTAGTTCTATGTAATACTTAGAAAGAATTGAAAAAACACAATTATATAAACGAGTAATTTTTATTTCGCCTACGCTGCAGTGTTTGATCAGTTTCGATAGATCTTCATAAGGGCTTTCGTTAATTTGAGGGAAATTTACCGACCATAAAGCAACAGAGGCCCGCAAACTTCTTATTTTCTATGATAAATTATTTTTCCTCGAACTAACAAAAGCCCTGATAAAGATCTATTGAAACAGATCGAAGCACTGCAGGGTAGGCGAAATAAACATTACTCGTTTACAAACTTGTGTTTTTTTTTTCCAATTCTTTCACAATATTACATATTGTCGGATTCACTTCCACTTTTTCTTCACATGTAGTTCTATATAGCTCCGCCCTGTCGGCTGGGGCGTTAGAATGCACCGACTGCACCGCTGCAGAGGGGTAAGACTCCCCCAATGGGGCCACCTGTTGGCCGTGGGTGGCGACCCGTGATGCTTAAGGATAAAGCCCAGGTGGATGAGCAGTTTATGACATGCAATACTCCACTTTGGCCCTATCTTGGGCTAGACGGGCGGTCGGAGAGGGCCCCCAATCAATCGGCTGGTCACGTCAAGCCCTAGCACCTATATGATTTTTCCCAACCCTATTGCCTTATGGCAAGCGCCAACCCCTTTTTATCATATGGGTGCTAGAAGGCGGTGGCTGCGGGTCTACATGTCCTGGGAATGACGTTAAACTCTATCTGATGGTGAGGTTCCAGTTTTGGAGGTTTGGTGGAATATGGAGCACCCCTTCATCACCATTGCTCCCTGGTCCACTCTGACCCGGAGTGGTAGTACCTGTTAGGGTCCCATCTATGGGTTAAATAGAAAAATGTATTTATAAAAAATTGTATTATCCATTAAGAATTGATTTATTTCAAAACTTTATCGGCATTAAATGACCCACTGAGGTTGATATGCTGTAAAACAAAACAAACTAATCTATATAGCTGATGCCTTACAATTTCATCTTTTTAGATACGATCAGTTACAATCATGGCTTGGATCGGAGCACACCGTATATCTGCCACCCATTTTCTTCCCTTTCTTTCGTTATGATAAAAACGGAATGGTCCTTTATTTAGCTGAGGTGACGACACTTATAAGATATAAGAATTCGGCGGATAATCAACACCAGATAATCAGGATTTAAATTATTGCATTTCATCTTGGACGGTTAGGACGGTCTCATTTTTTAACTAGTTGGTGTTGCAAGATGATAACGGTCGTATAAATAAGGAACACACTTATTATTATTATATAGATTTTTATAAGGGTCAAAGAAACTTGGCAAACTATGTGCCAGGTGAGTTGAACTTGGAAATCAATATGTGGAACAGCATGTACGTTTCACGGCTCGAGGCTATTTTCTTGTTCGAGCCGAGAAATATTCACTCCTCTCTCGTATTGTGTGTTCGATTACAAACCAGGAAACCCCAGGGAATTTTATTGATATTTCGATCTTTATTTATATCATCTTCAGCAATAAAATGAAAAAAAGTATTAACTGGTATTACCACAATAATCTAATCCTTTTTTTACGTTTGCCAGATTAAAGTGCCAATCCCGTGTATAGTTGGTTGATTGGTTGGTTGCAATTTACGGCATGTCAACACTTGCTGGGTTATTTTATGCCGAAGACATTATCTTTATTAATTCTTAGTGGGTACTCAATTTTTTAAAAAATCAATTATTTTTAAACCCATTTTTTCTATTTAACCCATAGAGATAACCCTAACAGCTTCTACCACTCTGGGTCAGAGTGCACTTGGTAGTAATGGTTATTAAGGAGTACTCCACCTTTCCCAGAGCTCCAGAATTGGGACTTAATCATTAGATGCATTTTACCGTCATACCCGAGAGATTCCCGTCGTAAGGCATCTTCCAGGCTCAGAGCCAGCCAGAAAAAGGAGCCGAAGAAAAAAAAATGCATGTATAACAAGAGATATACACTCACAGGAAAAAGAACGCACCATGATACATAGATAAGTATAACTTATTTATACATTGCGTCGATAGAGAACAAACCGCGCTGCTTTTAGAATACGAAACGATATTGAGACACGCGCTAATTAATTTAATTAAAAATTTTAAATTAAAAATCGAGTCGGCAAGTCTCTTAAGCCAGTAGAACAATTCACATACCTAGGTGGTAATATCTCCTCCACAGAGAGCGATGTTAATACACGAATAGCAAAGGCATGGGCGGCCACAAATAGATTATCAGTCATATGGAGGTCCGATCTCCCTGGCAAGCTGAAGCGACAGTTCTTCCAGGCTGTGGTTGTGTCGGTGCTGCTGTATGGCTGCACCACCTGGACCCTGACAAAGCGTCTTGAGAATAAGCTAGATGTGAGCTGCACAAGAATGCTGCGTGCAGTCTTGAATAAGTCGTGGAAACAGCACCCCACAAGGAAACAGCTGTACGGTCACCTGCCCCCCATCTCACAAACTATCCGAGTGAGACGGACAAGGCATGCAGGACACTGCTGGAGAAGCAGGGATGAACTCATAAGCGACGTTCTCCTGTGGAAGCCAACACATGGACATGCAAGTGTGGGGCGCCCAGCAAGGACATACATTGACCAGTTATGTGAAGATGCTGGATGCTCCGCAGAGGAGCTTCCAGGTGTAATGAGTGATAGGGAGGGCTGGCGAAAGATTGTCATGGATGCCCGTGCTACATGCGCGACATGATGATGATGAAATTAAAAATTAATTTACTATTTGACGTTTAATCGGGTGCAAAACTTGAAAAACCGGGACGAAAGGGCTCTTATTTTATCAATAAACAATTAGTAGATCGCTATATTGCTATACATTATAACCTTTACCATATTATATAAATTTGCATGTACCAAAAATGTATTCTAATATATATATATATATATATGCATGGGCTCATCAGGAGAGAATGTGCAAACCGTTTCGGGGCCTTCCTCTCTATGGTTTAAAAAGCAACACCGGCCCTCCTCACTGATGATGTGAGGACCCTCGTGATATTTGCATCGACCGCACGTGGATCGGTCATTAACAAAAATAAGACGGGAAGAAATGACCGTTAGCAAAACAAAACGCTGCTACGAGGGTCCTCACATCATCAGTGAGGAGGGCCGGTGTTGCTTTTTAAACCGTAGAGAGGAAGGCCCCGAAACGGTTTGCACATTCTCTCCTGATGAGCCCATGCATTTGTAAACATCCTTTGTTTTTTTCAATATATATATAGTGAGAGAGAGAGAGAGAGAGAGAGAGAGAGAGAGAGAGAGAGAGAGAGGGGGAAGAGGGAGAGAGTCCTCCACATATGGTACTGTTTCGATGTATCACAGTTATTCAGTGCAGCTAGACATTGCATCCTGTCTCAGAGCGGGATTGAAACTCGGTCGAGTTTTAGTTAGTCAGATTCATCTCCAGCCGAGTCATCAGCACCACCCACTTTAGGAAAGGGAATTTTGACTGAAATGAATATACACCTACATATATACATAATGGCTGCTAGAGATCTACATCCGCTTTAAGGAGAGCCTTGCAATATAGTTTAATTCGCATCCCCCATCAAATTTCTTTTCTCAGAGAGATCAGCGCACCAAGAGTGGGGAGCATATACATTATCATCAACATACGTTACTTTTCCCCTGTATCACAGTCCTTCAGTGCGGCTAGACATTATACGCTGCCTCAGGCCGGGATCGAAACTCGACAGATTTTTTCGTCAGTTAGGATTACTCCCACTGGGCCATCAGCACAGCCCACATTAAAGGAAGTTAATTTTCATTGAAATAAGTATATACATAAGTAAAGTAAAGTTGTTGGGGTGGCCTACAGTCGGTATCAGCCAATCAGCGAGGGAGTAAATCCCCTTTTCACTGGCGCTAGACCAATGAGATTGTTTTGGCGTCTAAGGTGGAGTGCCACACCTACCATCAGCTTCTCACTTTACCGCACAGATCCCTATGCTACTCATACGCTGAGTTGGCAAGGGCCAGTATCGAACCAGGAACCTTGTTATATATATATATATATATAAAGTTGAAAATGGAAGCGAATCAGACGGTATATTGAAATGAAAAATAAAGAAAAGAAGATGTTGAATGGATAAAATAGGATTTATTTTATTTTATTTCATTATACTGACACATGTTTCGGCCAGGAGTTTATCCATGTATCATGTAATCTGTAATAGTTTTTCTATTATTGTTATTTTATTTCATTTTGTATTTAAAATAATAATAGATAGAATACATGTATACATGGATAAACTCCTGGCCGAACACGTGTGGGTATAATGAAATAAATAAAATCCTAGTTTATCCATTTTCAACACACACACACACACACACACACACAACACACACACACACATATATATTATATATTATATATATGTAAATAAATGGAATTAATCCGACAGAATGAATTTGTACCCCCTATTTTCTTCAAACGATTTTATCCCGTCTCTTTTTCATATATTTTTTTTTTTTTTGCTCGTTGAAGATGACCCTTCTATAAGGCGTCGAAAGATTTCTGTCAGCATATAATTACTAATTGTTTTTTCAAAATGTTAAATTCATATATATATATATATATGATACTTTTTATTTGTATATAAAGATACGAGAGTAGCTAGATATGTAGACAGTTTTACTAAGAAGAATCTCTATTCTGAACATAAATATGCAATTGTGGATCTGCGTAAAGTAGAATCTAATGAAATACGAAATAACATAAAGAAAAGTATGCTAAATCTAAACAAACAAGTGAATATACATAAACGCAGGTCGGTTGCTTTGTTCAGGCCAATTTCAAAGGAATTTGGCTTTTGAAATAATAGATCACCAGATGATTGGTAGCGTTAAACTCTAAGCCATGAGATTTTATCTTATTTTCTTTTAATCAAATGCTGAAAAGTATGTTTTATTATAATCTAATTTCAAACTTGAAGATTATTGTGATATTGATTTGCCTTTTCATTTATAGAGCACTGATTTTACTGATGGTGAAAAAACTGGTGAATTAGGAGTTTTAGGTGATTTTCGAGGCCCTGAGAGAGGGCAAAAATGGCAAATTGGGTGTGCAAATAAAGTGCCAAACTAATATGATTTTCTGATAGAGTTCGATGAGGAGTATCACATAGTAAAAGATGGATTATGGCGCTTGAGTATTAAGGGAGATATGGGGCTTCAAAGGATTCCCCAAAATGCCATTTTTCAGCCATTATAAGACTACGTATTTTGATGAAAATGTACGGTATCGATTTTATTGTTTTTCTCGTGGATTGTAAGTTTTTAAGGGCCAACCTTGGCCAGTGTTAAGTATTTAAGGGTCATCCTTGGCCAGTGGATCCTTGGTTTGAGTCCTCCGATAACGAATCCTTTGGCAATCCTCTCGGGTAGAGAATCCTAAGTTCAGTCGTTGATGGTTGCAAGTATACTGAGAAAGAATCATTGCTTATGTAATGTATCAGCCACGCAGTATGGCCAGTGATTGGCTAAGGAATAGACCACATGATTTCGCCTAGTCTATAAGTCTAGGCGGGGAACACCTTATATGTCCAAAATTTCCAACACGGACCAACAACACTATCCTAGCACATTGACCCAACCTTATTGCCATTATGGCAAACCCCAGCCCCTTTTTTCTCATATATGTGCTAGAAGGCTATAACTGAAGGTCTTATGTTTGGGTATGATGTCAAACTCTATCTGATAGTGAAGTTCTGGGGAATGTGGAGTATTCTTTCCTAACCATTACTCCCAGGTACACTCTGACTAATAATCGTAGTACCCATTAGGGCCCCATCAATGGATTAAATAGAAAGAAACGACTTTTAAAAGACGTTTTTAATAAATTGAGTTTAAAAAAGAATGACTACCCATTAAAAATGGCCAAACTAAACGTCTTCCGCATGAAATAACCCAACAACGGTCGACATGCCATAAAACCCAGTCAAAAACAAGCACCCAATCAATCAACAACGCTATAGCGCTAAATCCTAACCGTGTATATATATATACACACACACACACACACACACACACACACACACATATATATATATATATATATATATATATATATATATATATATACAAGTATATTTTAATATGTATACAAATATACGACTTTAGTTAGATATGTAGAATGTTAAACATAAATATGTAATTGTCGATCCGTGTAAAGTAGAAACTAATGAGATATGTGAGATAACATAAACGAAATTGAGCAAAATCTAAACAAACCAGCGAATACAACAGAAAGCAGGTTGGTTGATGTAAAACCCGGAATTAACATTCTGAGAAAATCACTTTGCTTTGTTCAGGCCGACATCAAAGGATTTTCGCTGATGGGTAGGCTCCAACAAATGCTAAAATCAATTCACATCTTTTTTTTTTTTTTGCTTCCTTCCGCGAAGATTAGACCCATAGAATGTTAGCTAAATATCTATGAATTAATTACTCATGATAAGTGATGATTTAAAAATATATGTAAATTTTGTTATTCGTCTCTACAATTACATTGCGTTTACCAACACCTGAATCTTTTGTATTGTTTGCCAAAACTTATTTAGTGATTTCACCGGGTTGTTCTGTTGCGTACACAAGAAAACGCTGTATATATTATGGACTCTCTCGTCGATTTTCGACGCATGAGGTTTCATGCA
>CM042144.1:1830149-1837649 GCA_023376005.1 Doryteuthis pealeii | reverse complement strand
GAAGAGGGACACACCTCGAAATATCGGTAAATAAGATAGATATGAATAGACTGATACTGACATAGATAGATATGACGAGATTGAGGTACATAGATAGATAGATAGATAGATAGATAGATAGATAGATAGATAGATAGATACGAACAGACTGACACTGGCATAGATAGATAGATAGATAGATAGATACAGACTGACACTGGCATAGATAGATAGATAGATAGATAGATATGACGGGATTGACGTAAATAGATAGATAGATAGATAGATAGATAGATACGAACAGACTGACACTGGCATAGATAGATAGATAGATAGATAGATAGATAGATATGACGACATTGAAGTAGATACATAGATACTTAGATATACATATATATATATATATATATATATATATATATATATATATATATATATATATATATATTGATAGATGAAAACAAGATACATTATAAACCTTACAGCTTGACCTAGGTATGAGCAGACAGAATGGTTTTTCATTTCGTTATTGTTGATTTTTATCAACATTCTCAGATCATTCTATTAGTAATATTCTACATTTAAGTAAAATGAATCTTTAATATAAGATATTTATTTAGAGAGGGGGGGATAAGCAAACTCTAATCTGTTTCAATCAAACATAATGAATAGAAGAAAAGAGAGAAAAAAGAGTGTGTGTGTGTGAGAGATAGAGTGAGGGGGGAGAGAGAAATAAATACACACACAGTGAGAGAGAGAGAGAGAGAAAGAGAAATAAATACACAGTGAGAGAGAGAGAGAGAGAGAAAGAGAAATAAATACACACGCAGTGAGAGAGAGAGAGAGAGAGATAAATAAATACACAGTGAGAGAGAGAGAAAGAGAGATAGTGAGACAAAAATACCCACAGAGTGATATATATATATATATATATATATATATATATGTATATATATATATATATATATATTAAATAAGATAATTATAATTTTTAGATATCGAAGCATTTGGTAATAGCTCTTAAGTAAACATACCGTATGTTGTAATATTCATATTATCATATTGTGGTATATCCACAGGTCCCACTTGTGTATATTTAGTTTGGGTTTGATAAAGAAAGACTAATTTCATTTTAATATATACAGTATAACAACATTTTCCATTGTCTTATTTCGTTTACTGTTTGGTTGGTTGGTTGGTTATGTTTTACGGCATGTCAACCCCTGTTGGGTCATTTTTAAAGGCCGGGTCATCTCAGTCGGTAGAGCATTCGGCTAGAAACCACACGGTTCCTAGTTCGATATCGGCCCTCGCCAACTCAGCGTATGAATAGCACAGGGATCTGTGCGGGAAAGTGAGGAGCTGATCGTAGGTGTGGCGCTCCACCTCAGACGCAAAAACAATCTCCTTAATCCAGCGCTAGTGAAAAGGGGATAGACTCCTTCACTGTCTATGCTGATATTGACTTTAGGCCACCCTGACGACTTTATGCTGAAGATATTTTTGTTTTATTCATTCTTGATAGTTACTCAGTTATTTTTTTTAACTCAATTTTTTAAGCACATTTTTTAAACTAATGTTTTGCTTTTTAACCCAAAGATGGGGCCCTAACAGGTACTACCACTCCGGGTCAGAGTGAACCTGGGACTATTAGTGATGAAGGAGTACAGGATATTCTGTTGCATAACCTTTCTTTACTGGCACTAAATAATTATAATGTTGCATACCTCTTTCTTTAATTCTATTTCTTGGTCGTCTTTAGTATTCTGATCGTCTTTGGTATTTCTTCTATCATCTTGACTTGGTCTGGAATCTTCTAAGGTCTGGACATTCTTGGGGACTTCGGGTCTGGTTTTCTGTTAGGGATTTCTCCTTATCAGAAGCCCTGTGTCATTGTTAGTTTTTAGGTAATAAACACAAGACTTCGATTTACTTTGATGTTAATTTATTTTCAATCCCCAACCCAGACATCTGCTAACTAACATAGCGCGCGTGTGCAGAGTGAGTCACAGTTCGGCAGTACATCTTCCCAATAATACTAACACATTGTTAAAACCAATTACTAAAAAGTATAGATATAACTACACGATATGTATCACTTCCTAACCGTTAGGCATGACATAACCTCAGACGGGTTGATATGCCATTAAAATCAATAAACAAACAAACACATGTTCATATTTTCATATTTTTGGTTACAGAATTTCAGTGCTGTAATGTTTGGTAATAGATATGTAATGTGTGAGTGCGTGCATGTGTGTGTGTCACGCTGTCTCATTGATTATGTATGTGTATTTCTTTGCGCATGCGTTTCTGACTGTGGGTGTGTTTGTGTGGGTGGCTCTTCATACGGAAGTGACTGCTAGCTGGCGAAAGACATGCACGCATACAAAAATACAATCACCGGGGGTCTGGGTGCATGTGGGTCTAGAAGCCTCTGAGTATTTGCCAGGTTCTTTGGCATTGTAAACATTTTAGTTTTAAAAGACTTTCCATGTTTAAACAAGCGAACTCATTCCATTACCCAAAAGATTTTAGCAACACAAGTTTCGGTTCAATGAACATCTTGCTTAGAGAAAAGAGTTACCTAAACAATTCACAATCATTGCAGCATAAAAATACATAAAGGCAAGCAGGAATGAAAATTGATATGAGCAATTCTTTTCCTTTGGAAGATGTTGAAGAGTAGGATGTTTGTTTGTTTATTTGCTCTTTTGTTTTTTTTTTTTGGGGGGGTTTTTTTTGTTGTTGGGGGGGGGGTTGTTTTTGTTTTTGTTTTTCATTTTTTTTGTGTGGGGAAGGTCGTTTTTTTTTTCAAGGTGCCGTTTGTGTTGAGGGTGAAATTCGCCGAATACGATGAAAAAAATCGGGGAAGCGGAAGAATACATTCGTTCATCACTTTTGTCATTTATCTATGAAATTCACATTTTGCAAAACATATATAATATATATATATATATATATATATATATATATAATATATATATATATATATATATATGAAGAATAAAGGAAGAGACAAACAAACAAATGAGAGAAGGAAAAAGGAAGAAATAACGAAGGAAATGAGGTATGAAGAAAGAAAAAAGAAAAGAAAAAGAAAAAAGAAAACGAGGAATAAAGAAAGAAACAAAGAAAGAAATAGTGCGAGGAAAGAAAAAAATAAAGAAATGAAGACTAAAGAAAGAAACACATGAACAAATAATTGACATGTTGTAAGATAGAAATGAAGAAGCAGAAAAAAGACAGAAAATTTATTAAGAAACTACAAGTAAAAAGAAGAATTAAGACAATAAGCATCCGATTGAGGTTTATGAAGAAACAAACATAACAAATGAATGATGAAGAAAGAAAAAAAAGTAGAAAAGAGAATTGACGAAGAAAAGAAAAATAAGAAAGAAAGAAAATGATGAAAAAATATTGTTTAGATAAAATATGAGAGATTAAAAAAGAAAGAAAGTGTCTTTTCTTCCTGCTTTTTAATCTCTCGTCATATTTTTTCATCATTTTTCTGACAAAAGGCTATCAATCAAACAATGAATGATTGAAGAAGATGGAAAAAAAGTGTGAACAAAGAATGAAATAAAGAAAATTAAAATAAAAATTAAAATAAAAGGAGGATGCGAAAAAAAGAAAGATGAAAGAGAAAACCAAACTAGGAAGAGAAAGATAAACGTTGAATTTAAACAGTGAAAGAATGATAGAATGTAAGAACAAAGTAAAGAGACCAAGAAAATAGAATGGAAGAGAGAAAAAGAGAAAACAAATGAAAAAGTGAGAAAAGGAAAGAAAGAAAATAAAGAGAGAAAGGTAATCTATGAGAGAAAAACAAAGAAAGAATGAAGAGAAAAAGAAAGAACGAAATAGAAATGAAAAAAAGAGAAAATTAAAGTCAAGAAAGAAAACGAAAGGAACGAAAAAAGGCAAAGAAATAATGAAGGAAAAAGAGAAAAAACAACATCTGTGGTAAAGAAAGAAAGAAAGAAGAAAGAAGGAAAAAATAATAAAATGAAAAAAAGAAAACAAAGGTGAAGAAAGAAAAGAAAGGGAAGAACAAAACAAAGAACATAATGAAGCAAAAAGAAGAAAAACAACATCTGTGGTAAAGAAGAAAGAAAAAAGAAAGAAATAAGAAACTAAAAAAGGTGAAAAACCAAGGTGAAGAAAATCTATACAGAAAGGCAAGAAGCAAGAAAGAGAAGAATGAAACCGGAATAAAGAAGAAGAAAAAACAAATCTGTGGTAAAAAGAAAGAACGAAAGAAAGAACAGAAAATAGAAGGTAAAAGAAGAAAACCAAAGGTGAAGAAGAAAGAAAGGAAGAACAAATCAAGAAATGAAATGGATGAACAAAAGAAAAAAACATCTGTGTAAAGAAAGAAAGAAAACAAGAAAGAAGAAAATAGAAAACCTAAACAAGGTGAAAACAAGGTGAAGAAAATTAAAGGAAAGGCAAGAACAAAAGTAAGAAAAGAATGGAAGGAAAAAGAAGAAGAAAAAAACAACATCTGTGGTAAAGAAAGAAAGAAAGAAAGAAAAAATAGAAAAGAAAAAAGAGAAAACAAGTGAAGAAATTAAGAAAGGCAAGAACAAAAGAAAGAAAAATGAGAAAGAAGAAGAAAAAACAACATCTGTGGGTAAGAAAGGAAAGAAAGAAAGAAAAAATTAGAAAGGAAAAAAAGAGGAAAATAAAGGTGAAGAAATTAAAGAAAGCAAGACACAAAAGAAGGAAAGAATGAAGGAAAAAGAAGGAGAAAAAAACAACATCTGTGCGTAAAAGAAAGAAAGAAATAAAGAAAGAAAATAGAAAGGCAAAAAAGCAGAAAAAAAGGTGAAAGGAAACCTTAAAGAAAGGCAAGAACAAAGAAAGAAAGAATGAAGAAAAAGAAGAAGAAAAAAACAAACATCTGTGGTAAAGAAAGAAAGAAAGAAAAGAAAAAAATAGCAAGGAAAAAAGAGAAAACAACAGGTGAAGAAATTAAAAGAAAAGCAAGAACAAAGAAGAAAGAAAGAATGAAGCCGAAAAAGAAGAAGAAAAACAACATCTGTGTAAAGAAAAAAGAAAGAAACGCAAAGAAGAAAATAGAAAGGAAAAAAGAGAAAATAAAGGTGAAGAAATTAAAGCAAAGGCAAAACAAAACGAAGAAGATGAAGGAAAAGAAGAAGAAAAAACAACCCATCGTCGTTAAAGAAAGAAAAGAATGAAAGAAAGCAAAATGAAATGGAAAAACAGAGAAACAAAGGTGAAGAAATTAAGAAAGCAAGAACAAAAGATAGAAGAATGAAGAAAAGAAGAAGGAAAAAAACAACATCTTGTGGTAAAGAATAGAAAAAAGAAAGAAAGAAGAAAATAGCAAAGCAAAAAAAGACGAAAATAAAGGTGAAGAAAGAAAAAGAAAGGGAAGAACACAAAGACAAAGAATGAATGGATGAAAAAAGAAGAACCGAAAACAACATATGTGGTAAGGGAAAGAAAGAAAGAAAGTAAGAAAGAATAGAAAGAAAATAGAAAGAAAAAGAGGAAAATAACAGGTCAAGAAAAAAAGAAAGGAGAAAAAAGAAAGAAAAGAATAAATGACAATAAGATATGAAGACAAAAACATCTGTGGTAAATAAATAAATAAATAAAGATAGAACAGAAAGAAAATAGAAAGAAAAAAAAGAATAATAAAGGTGAAAAGAAAAGAAAAGGAAAGAACAAAAAGAAAGAATGAATGAATGAAAAAGAAGAAGCAAACAACAACATCTGTGTAAATAAATAAATAGAATTAAATAGAATAAATAAATAAAGAAAGAAAGAAGAAAGAAAAGAAAGAAGAACGAAAATAGATAGGAAAAAAAAGAGAAAACAAAGGTGACAGAAAAGAAGAAAAAGAAAGAAGAAATAACGAAAAGAAGAAGAAAAGAACATCTGTGGTAAAATAAAATAAATAAGAAAGAAGCAAAGAAAGTAGAAAGAAAATAGAAAGGAAAATAAAGAGAAAAAGGAAAGTGAAGAAAGAAAAGAAAGGCTTCAGAACAAAGAACGAGAATGAATAAACGATAAAAGAAGAAGAAAAAAATAACATCTGTTGGTAAAGAAAGAAGAAAGAAAGAAACGAAAGAAAGAACAAATCACAAAGGAAAAAAAAGAAAACAAAGGTGAAGAAAGAAAAGGAAAGGAAGAACAAAACCAAAAAAAGAATGAAGGAAAATAGAAGAAGAAAATAAATAACAATCTGTGGTAAATCAATCGTTAATTAAGCATGACAACATTTCATCTGCTAATGAATATCAGTTCTCTCCTGCCAATTGCATGTGTTTTGTTCTGTCCGATGATGACTGCAATTATCATTAATGTCTGAAAAAAAAACCCTACGCGCCATACAGGATAATAACAGCAGAAGATAACCGATACCAACGCAAGATCAATTTAAAACCGTCATCATTGCATTGAATAGAATATGAACTTAAGTTCTCATCTCGATAATTTGTCAGTCTCATGAAAATCATAAGTAATACGTTCGTCTCAAATATTCTGTGATTGTCTTCGGCCAAGGCACATACTTGTCTTCTTTCTAAACTTTACAGACAAAAATGAGTTCGACTAATTAATACCGTAACAGAATATTACTTTAAGATCTTCTCACTATAGAAACTTAGTAATTATTAAATAGCCTAGATATATAAAAATATTTATTAATATATCTAAAGGATACCTACTTTATAGTGCATCTAATATAGTATATATAATTTACCGACCCCTTCCACACGAGCAGGATGCCAATAAACAATGTCAATTTCTTAAGCGGAGGTCTTAACAGGGGGGGAACTGATCAGAGTTTTCCTTCCTCCTAGACGGTTAACCTCAGCCATGATTAAAGAGCCCAGTCTGTCCTGCTATTTATCCATAGCGAGGAAGAAATGGATTCATAACCTTTTCCCTAAGGCTACTTTAAACCATATAATTAAGTGCAAAACTATTAGCTAGTCACTAACAGCGTTAAGTTATTTATTTGATTGTTTGGGTTTTCACGCATGTCAACCCTTGTTTGGGTAATTTTATGCCGAAGACGTTTCGTTCCTTTCATTCATTGAGGGTAATCAATCTTTTCTCAGAACATATTTGTTCCTATTTAATGAGACCCAACAGGTACTGACCACTCCGGGTCAGAGTGACCTGATGAACATATGCGTGATGAAGGGATGCTCCACTTTCCTCCAGAACTTCCAGAACTGGACCTCACCATCAGATAGAGCTTTAAGTTTATACCAGGATTTGTTTACCCTCAGCCATCACGTCTCTAGCCACATATATAATAAAAAGGTTGGGCGGACTTGTCATAATGATCAATAGGTTTGGACAATCATATAAGCGTGCTATGATTTGACGTGGCCAGCGCCTGACTAATCGGAGGGGCCTCTCGAATGCCGTCTTGCCTAAATAATGACCAAAGAGAGTGTTGCATGTCATGGACTGCTCAGCCAACCCGGGTTTCACCTTAAGCCATCACGGGTCGACACTCACCGGCCTAGCTAAGGT
>CM042144.1:1806847-1830049 GCA_023376005.1 Doryteuthis pealeii | reverse complement strand
CTGGTATTTCACCATGTGGTAAATTATTATTTGGTAAATCATCATGTGGGGGATTCATTCATGATAAAGTTTCATATGTGGTAAATGCATTGTTGTAAATTCACCATGTGGGAAATAATTATTGGATAATTCATTTCATGTGGGTGGTTCATTCATACACACCTAACCATGTGGGAAATCCATTGTTTTGTAAATTCACATGGGAACTCCATTGTTTTGTAATTCAAATATATTGTTAAATTCAACATGTGGCAAAATTAAAACAACTTATACAAAATTATCTATATATATGTGGTCCCTTTTTTAATCGACAACTTTTTTAACATTTCACCGATTTTTTTCAAAACATAAACTAAGCTCCGAGAAAAATGTTCAACATGTTATTGATAAATAATAACACTTTATTTTTTATTTCATTTATTTTTTGTAACAATAAAAAACTATTTTGTACCATAACCCCTAAAAAAACCAAAAAAAAAACAAATATCCTAATCATAACGGTCTATCTTATCTATTTCTCAGCGTTCCAAATTTAAAAAAAAATTCGATTTTCGAATATTTCCAAAAATCTCTGTTGTTTCTTTCCCAACGAATTTTTTCATAAAAATAAATGTTCACTCTGATGAAGGTCGATTCTTGTATGTGTGCGAAATATTTTCACCCACATAAACTGACCGAAACACATGTGTAAGTGATATCGATTAATGTGATATCGATTAAATTCATTTTATCCATTTACTTTTCTTTTCTTTACTCATTTTTCCTCATATTGTCGGATTCAATTCCTTTTCCATTTTTACACACACACACACACACACACACACACACACACACACACATATATATGTATATATATATATATATATATATATATATATGTTGCAGGATGGGTATATTCCTGACTTTTGTGAGCTAATGGAAGGAGGAGGAAGAAACAGTGAAGGTTTAAGGAAAATAGTGATAACCCAAAACAGGATTAACGATGGTTTGACCGTAGCGTGACCCCGAACAAAGAATTGAGTGGCAAGCGGAAGTCGGGTGTTGACCGCAAGCGGAAGTCGGGTGTTGACCGCAAGCGGAAGTCGGGTGTTGACCGGAAGTCACGTGGTGACGTGGAACAAAAAAGAAAGGGATCGTTCTCTTTTTGCCGGCCGCGGTCGTAGGGTACGGACCTGACCTTGGGTCCCTTATGGGATCACAGTAATCTAGTAGTGTTCTCTCTCTCTCTCTCTCTGCCTTTCCTCCTCTCTGGTACGAGCCCACTATACGAGCACGATAATAAAGGCTGGCAGTTGTGACGACATGTTTCTCGTGTTATAATTTCTATCGGCACCATTTTAGCACGGTGAATTTGGAGGCACGTGGACGAGGCCCGCTACATAGTATACACCGCAGCCGCCGCCTTACGGTTATAGTTTTAGTACCAAGAAAGAAAAGGACTACGGTACATATATATATATATATGTGTGTGTGTGTGTGTGAATGTGTCTTTATATATACATACACATATATTGTAGTATATTAAGAAAATTGAAAAAACACAGGTTTAAATAAGCTGAGTGGTAAGTTTATTGGCCGACGATGCAGTGTTTCGATCTATTAATTAGATCATCTTCAGGGAATTTGATTGATCTAATTAATTGATCGAAACACTGCAGCGTTGGCTAATAAACTTACCACTCAACTTATTTAAACCTGTGTTTTTTCAATTTTCTTAATATACTATATACCGTCGGATTCACTTCCATCTCTTCACATACACATATATATATATATATTTAAATACATATATACATATATATACATATATATATATATATATATATATATATATATATATATATATATATTTATCTACCTATATTTTAGTCTATGTATCTATGTTTTCCTTAAGAAGACAAGTATAATACATACACAACTGTCAATATATCTCCCTGTATCGCTCTATCTCTCCATATATATATTATATATATATATTATATATAATATATATATATATATATATTATATTATGTGTGTGTGTTTTCATTAAGAAGACTCGTCTAGGCAAATATAGCACCTGCAAGATCATTCACCTCTGACTGAGGTTAGGTCTTTGTTCCGAATAACGAAAAACTGCGCAGCTTTGCCAAAAGAATGTATTGAGTGGCCAATCAAAGAAATCTTTCATTCAAACGGCGGAAAGGAGAAATGAAACATTATTATATGATGAATTTTGCCCAAGGGTCGTAGGAGAAAAGGCGGAGACCCGGGCATCCTCTTATCCATAAATAAGTGTTTCTTCTAATCAACGATTTTGGCCCAACTAAAACAGTGCCAATGTTTGCTCGTTCATTTACAAAAGTGATTTGGCTGTTCTTGGACGACACCTCGGACCTCGGGGAAAAGATTGTGTTAGGAGTTAAAGAATTTTCTTTTTTCTTTCTTTTGCCTCGCAGCAAACTGAAGACCAACTGTCTCTTCTATCAGGTCTTATTTAGTTTTGGCTAGCAATGAAAGCATATGCGAAGATTTACTCGCAGCGGATTGGACCTCGACTCGGTTTTGGAATATTAGGATTTGCAATGTTTAATTCATGGGATATATATATATATATATATATATATATATATATATATATATATCTTTTAATAAATCATCATCATCATCATCAACATCATCATCTCTCTCGGTCGACTGGGGCTGTTGAATACACCGACTGCACCTCTGCAGAGGAATAAAATCCCTCAATGGAGTCGCGATACGTGAGGCTTAAGGACGGAATTCTAGTGGTTTACCAGTTTGGTGACATGTAATTTTCCACTTTGGCTCTTACTTAGGCTATTACGGATCCGAGAGGACCTGGGTGTAATGGTGATGAAAATGTACTCCCCACTCCCCAGAGCTCCAGAATTGGAATCTCACAACTAGATGCGGTTTAATGTCATACCCAGGGCACTAACATATTCAGACACCGACTTCTAGAACATATGTGATTCTTGAGTTGAGAAAAAAAGGTTTGGGTTTTTTCTATAAGGCCAAAGGGTTGGGACAATCCTTAGATGCTAGGGCATGACGTGATCAGCCTCTCCGATCGCACGTCTAGCCAAAGTAATTTCAGAGGCGTGTCATTTAATGATGAGCTGGTACTGTTGCATACTGACGTTTTCACAATACCAAATCGATATAATGTTGTATATCCTTTTCTTACTTCTTAATTCTAGTCGTCTTCTCTTCTGGTCGGCTTTGCTATTCTGATCGTCTATCATCTTGGTCTGGTCTAGCGTCTGGTGTTGACTTGGGGATTCCGGTCTGGTCTTCTATGGGGATTTCTATTTATCAGAAGCGCCGTGTCATTGTTAGTTTTTAGGTAATAAACACAAGACTTCGATTTACGTTGATGTTACTTTATTCCAAATCCCCAACCCAGACAATCTGCGCAGATGAGGGACTGCGTGTATAACACGACTTACCCCTTCGAGCTCGCTGCTACCTTCTAACTGACTGAGTTACTTCTATCCTTAAACCGGAACAGGGTCTTTTATGCCTTCCAGTTCCCACGATTTATCACCGGAAGGCAAGGTGAGAGGTCAAGCGCCGTCACTCACTCTCAAGGCCATCAGCTGCTCTAATCGCCATTATGATTTCTACACTATTGCCATAAGTATTAGGTGACTAATAATTATGTAACAGTACAATCTTTATTAAAACAAATTAAATCTATTTTATCTGTGTTCACATTCAAACCCATGACCCTTTCTGCCAAATTCTGGAAATATATTTTATTTTAAAAAAAGAAGAAATGAACACAGGTTTTGAAATTCTAATATGGGGATAATTGTCATTCTCGTGTTTGCGTTATTGTTTTAAATACCTATGACCGTTTCTGACGATTTTTGTTCATGTATAAGAATGATTAGAATTCTGGAAAATCTCAACTGGTATATTTGGGAATGATACAACTCAAGAATCAAACTCAAATTACAGTATGCACTGCTGATATCGTAAAAATTGCCTAATCTTCTCGATCTAGTTCCACAGTAAAAAAAAAAATCTTCCCGGGAAATTTGTCTACAAGATATCTACAAGTATTCTACATCTGCCAGATATATAATTCATCTACAATGATTTATCAACTAATACGTGAGCTTTGATTTACATCAAAATATTAATCATGTGAATAAATAGAAATAGAAATAACTACTAATAATAGCTACTAATAACTAATAACTACTAATAATAACTACTAACAACTAATAACTACTAATAATAACTAGCGGAAACAATGGATGCATGTGTAGGAGTTATTTTCGTATTTGCCTGGGGAGTTGTCTGCTCGTTTAGTTTCGCTGGTTTCCGCTAGGGGCCTGGTGTATTTAAGCGGCTGATTTGAACTTCTTTTCTCTCTTTGCCTGCTCCTCGCTACGAGACCACATGGGTTAGACACGGTCTACCCCTTTCTTGTTGGGGCTTCGACCCTTAACACTGGCCACTCACTGCTAGTAAGTCTCTCGATATATGACTATCCTTTAGTCATGTATCCGTAACTACGTTTTTATGTACATTTAGGTATCTCTTTGATACCTAAATATCGTGTATTTTACCATTCATGAATGTGTCATTATCTCTACTCTTGTATATGTATCTATGTACTTATTGTATCTCGTCATATCCTTGTGGTGTACCATATTAAATGTTTTGTCTATCAACCCTTGTCGGAGTTGTATCTTCAGGTATTCACATTGCACCTTACACATGCATAGGGAAGGCATAGTCTGCTATAAACAGATTATTAGTCATATGGAAAATAGATCTCACTGTCAAGTTAAAGCAACAGTTCTTCCAAGCCATAGCTGTATCAGTGCTACTGTATGGTTGCACCATTTGGACCTTAATGAAGCACCTAGAGAATAAGCTAGATCGCAGCTGCAGAAGAAGGTTGTATGTGATCTTAAACAAATTGTGGAAACAACACCCCACAAGAAAGCAGCTGTAAGACCACTTAGTGACCCTGTGATAAGGTGCCCTTATCGCACAAATCATCCAATTGAGATGAAAAAATGATGCTGGACACGGCTGGAGAAGCAAGGACA
Organism: Doryteuthis pealeii; assembly: GCA_023376005.1. Lineage (NCBI taxonomy): Eukaryota > Metazoa > Mollusca > Cephalopoda > Myopsida > Loliginidae > Doryteuthis > Doryteuthis pealeii. The sequence goes on along the minus strand of CM042144.1, from coordinate 1,824,977 downwards.
AACTCATAAGCGATGTCCTCCTGTGGACATGCCAGCGCGGGTTGTCCAGCAAAGACCTGTATTGACCAGCTCTATGCAGATATTGGATGCTGCGCAGAGGACCTCCTGAGGACAATGAATGAAAGGGATGGTTGGTGAGAGATTGTAATGGATATCTCTGCTACTAGTGTGATATGATGATGATGATGATGATGATGATGATTTTATAAATTTTACACTGGTCGATTTCTGAAAAAAAAAAAATTGCATGCATATACAACAGTATAATAATCTAATTATTACACCGTTTGATATCTTTACTTAAGAGCTATTGCGAAATAGTTCAATCTGTAAAAAGTATAGTAATCTTGATTGAACTCTAATTCTTTTTTTTCTTTCTTTCCTTCTTTTCATCTTTTTTCATGTTCAGTTGATACAGATTAGCGTTATCACTGCCCCGAACTCCTCTCTCTCTATATATTTCCTCTACTTTCATTCGTTTTTTTGTTTCGTATCATATTTGTCTGTATAGCATGTCCTTTTTCTTCCCTTTCTTTCTTTGTAATAAAAACGCAATGGTCCATTATTTAGCTGAGGTGACGCTACTCATAGGAAATAAGAATTCGGCAGATAAGCAACACCATATAATCATAATTTACATCTTTGCATTTTATCTTAGACAATTTGGACGGTCTTATTTTTAACTAGAAGGTGTTGCAAGATGTTAACGGTCGTAAAATTAGGGAACACGTGCCTAAAAATATTGGAGATTAGGTACGTGCTGTAGTAAAATATTCATTATGAGGATAACTAGAAATAGAAATAATACAGAGAATATAGGAGTTGTGGGATTATCTGCCCTTGTTTGGCTGGAAGAGTTATCTTCCCTCGTGATTCTTGTTTTCCCCACCAGGCGCTATGACTATTTAAGCAGGCAAGCGCCAAGTTTGAATCCTCTTTCTTCTTCGGGACTCAACGAACACACATGGATTAGACACTCATGTCTACACCCTTCTTGTGTGTGGGATTTCATCCCCCAACACTACGTCAGTAAGTGACTTTGTCTTATGAACTCTGCATATCATTTATAAGTACATTTATGTATCTCTGTTATACATCCATTTTGTATCTTGTCTCATATATGTGTTATTCGTATGTCTACCATGTTGTGTCTTATATATCTCGTTGTATAAATGCTTCTCCACATGCTCCATGTATTAAAGTCCATTGTGTATTTAACACCCTTAGTCGGAGTTGTTTGTTCAACTAACAATAATTAACTTTATTACCCTTTTGAACCCAACAAAGTCATATATTATTTGTACTTTCCTTTCCTTCCTTTTAGAATCTGTCGCAGACGACGATGACCTCACTCGACATAGAAGGAAACTTATGCGTGGGATATTTTAAGTGGAAAGAGGATGGACAGATCTCAGGCCACAGTCTTGACAGCCCGGCAGTTGGTCCTGTGGCAAGAGAAAGTCCGCGACGACTGGGCTACCCGGTTGCTGCAGAGTGCAGTCTCAAGTAGTATTGTCCCTGCACGAGAGACAAGTCTCTCTGGAAGCCCCAACCTGTGCACACTAGAACAGGTTGTATTGGGGATTTATGTAAGTAAGTAACGTCGTCGGGCAGCCTAATGTCGGTATCAGCCAATCAGCAAGGGAGTCTATCTCCTTTTCACTAGAGCTAGTCCAAGGAGATTGTTTCAGTGTCTGAGGTGGGGCGCCACACCTACCATCAGCTCCTTACTTTACCGCACAGATCCCTGTGCTACTCATACGCTAAATTGGCGAGGGCCAGTATCGAACACAAAAACTTGTGGTTCCTAGCTGAACGCTCTACCGACTGAGCTATACCGGCCCTGTAAGTAGTAAGTATCAAAATCATACCATTATCGGTGTGGAAGGCCGTTGAATTCCCTTTGACAGCCCTTGTTTTTAGTGATGCTGCCTGTCGACCCCCACCTCCCTAGACAAATTGGGGAGTGCCTGATGAGGATGCCAATTATACCTCTGTAGGGTTATGTATGTAAGAAGGCAGAGGTGGCTTTATTGTTACATAATTATTGGATCCCTAATACATTTTTAAGGTATTGTAGAAATCATTATGGCGATCAGTACAACTGATGGCCTTGAGAGTGAGTGACAGCGTTTGACCTCACTCTGACCTTGCTTACTGGGGATAGACCGTCTGAACCGGAACCCCCATAGAAAGCCCTCTTCCGGTTTAAGGATACTAAGTAAGTAACTTAGTCACTTAGAACTTAGAAGCCGAGCTAGCAACATGTAAGCCTCATCTGCGCAGATTGTCTGGGTGGGGATTTGGAATAAAGTAACATCTCCCTAAATCGAAGTCTTGTGTTTATTACTAAAAACTAACAATGACACAGGGCTTCTGATAAGGAATGATCCCCAAGAGAAACCAGACCCAGAATCCTCAATAGAAGACCAGACGAGACCTTAGAAGATATACCAGACCGAGATAGATGATAGACGATCAGAAGCAAAGCCGGCCGGAAGAATAGACGACCAGAGTAAGAAGTAGTAAGAAAGGTATATAACGTTATATGCTGATTTGGCTTAGTGAAAAGACCAGTATATAACATATACCTATTTAGTGCCGGTAAAGAAGGCGCTATGCTACATTATTAATAAGAATTTATTTTAATGAGGTCATAGTGGACTGTATTGAAGGAATTCCTCCCTGGCTAGAAAGGACCAGCTATACCGCTGTAGGGTTGTGTAGGTGGAAAGTCATGTTTGTATGTATTGGGAAAGTCAAACGTGTGAGTTATTTTTATTTTTTATTTGTCATTTTGGTTTCGTAGAAGGACTCGTTCGTTCGTTGGTTGCTTTGTTTTTTTTGTTTTTTTTTGTTTTTTTTTTTTTTTTTTTTGGTGTCGGGTAATTTCTTTCATTGAATTTTTCTTTGGCTTCTTAAAGAAACAAGAGGGTTATTGTCCAACTCTTTTGTCCTTGACAATTAATGTTTGACAGCTCTTGTTTTTAGTTATGCTGCCTGTCCTCAAAACTACCTCGACAAGTTGAGAAGTGCCTGACGAGGCTGCCTGTTTAGTCACCGACAACTCGGCCATGGAAGAGCTAGTGCTAATTTACATGGTACTAGTCGCTGGTATAAAAGCATACCTGTCTTGTCCTAACCTGATTTATATCTTATTTGAGTATATCATATAAAATAATCTAAATATTCGAATATATTTCGATTTCCTGTTTGAGTCGACCGGGAAATCATTAATTTATGGAATTTCTTTCTGAAGCGAATGTTGTTCCTTACCATTTTCATTATGTTATAATTTCTTTCTTTTTTTTTTTTTAATAAATGATTACTCTTTGAGATATGAACGTAAATATTTTTCTCTGAAATTAAATCTTCAAAATTGAACCATTACCGGGTAATTTCTGTGAGGAGACTTTTGATTTTAATTGGTTGGTCTCTTCTATTTTCCGGTTGTTGATTGGTAATCAAAACAAGTCCATTCTTGTTAAATTTCCAATATCTACATAGATAAGATAAATATTTGTCTTTCAAGTCACGTTGTATGATTTGACCCCCATCACGAGGGCAAGATCTTTTTAAAAAATCGAGTAGATTACTAAAGACTTTTTTGCCTTAGATTTTTTTTTTCCGACTCGATGCTAAGTGCGTCAATTAGCACAGCATTGAAATGCGACATCGAGGGGTAAAAAAAAAAAGTCTGGTCTAAAAGTTATTTTATATCTGATATAGATATTAGAAGATATTTTTTTTAAAATAAAAATTCGTGGCATTCAATATTCTACATGAGAGGGAAAAAAAGTAACCAAGAGAAAAAAAATATTTGAAATATATATGTTCTTGTCGCGTCGTCTCAGTGAAACCCGGTAATGGACACCCGTCTTTAAAAAAAAAATCCATTTTGATTTCTAATAATCTAAAAATATAAAAAATACACCGAAGCAGAGGTTGCGTCGAATATGTAACTATATGCAAGAGCATGTAATTGTTATATTCATTATATTTTATTGACTGGCGCAGCAGTTGTACAGAGATATTTCGCGTGCTCGCTTTCAACACAGTGCGATACAGCTCGTCCTTCTCAGTGTGTTACATAAATCTGATTTTATCTCAATGATTTCCTTGTCTGGTTGATATATCTCAGATTCAACAAGTGAAGGAACTGGAAGTTAGTGATAACATTGGTCGGCTGTCTGCTTCTGTTACTAATGTTATGAGCACACATCTAAGTAATAAAAAAGACGTTCGGTTTGGTTTACTGATCATAATGGAGATTCGGTGTTTCTCTGTCTGTAACCGAAACTATGTCCCTACTTACGTCACAATGCCCTTAGGAATTGCCTAATTTTATCAATGAGTATTTAATTTTGTGGTCCTATGCTGGTCACGGGACCAGATGTAGAACTGTGCTGGTCACAGTACCAAATGTGATACTGTGCTGGTCACGGGTCCAAATGTAATACTATCCTGGCCACGGCACCAAATGTAGTACTGTGCTGGTCACGGGGCCAAATATTGTCTTGTACCGGTCACGGGACCAAATGTGGCCCTATGCTGGTCACGGGACCAAATGTATTCCTATAAGTGTGTGTTGCGCTGCGGACCACTTATAGGTTGATGAACCTATAAGTGTCCCGCAGCACAACACGCACTTATAGGTCGACATTTGGTCCCGTGACCGGCACAGTACCACAATGTATAGTCAAAATTATTAATACATCGAATAAATCTTATTTATTTACGACTATTGACTAGCAGTTTGTTTTGTTGTTTGGTTGTTTGTTTGTTTCTTTTTTTTTTGTTATTTAAAAATACTTTTAATAATTTCCATCTTATGATTCCTTCATTTAATTAGAGTGAACTAATTTTCACTGATTTAAAAATGTAGATATTGATGAATGTTATATTTGTAATCACAAAGTTTTCAGCATTTTCAGTTATTTAAATATTTCTATTGCAATTTTATATATTGTTTCGTTCGACTTGTTTTAATGCAAATCAAATATTTTGGGTTATTTAATGCCATCCATGTAGGAGAACAGTGTATGGTGTTATTTAACCCTTAACTGGAGTATGAATGGGTACATAATTTTCTCCAGGATATTAGTCTGACGATCATCATAATAGCGCAACTGAAGTTTGAACTTGCTTATTCAGTTGTCACAGTCCAACACGTAAGCAATTACGCGATAGCAAAATAATTAATATATATATATATCAATAGCAAGATTTTTTATATTGTTATTGGAAGAAATAATTCTTATTCATTCGTTTCTGTGATTCTTATTAATCAATTCTTATAAATAAAACAATTTCTAAAGCTGTTTTATTCAAAGGGTTCATGAATTATTGTTTTCATGAGTTTATTAAGACTTTCGTTATTTTGTGAGCTCTCAGTGTTTCCTTTCTTTCTTTCTATCTTTCATTGTTTACTCCTTCTTTATTTCTTTTCTTCTTTCTTTTTTTCTTCCATTCTTTCATTATTTACTCCTTTATTTCTTTTCTTCTTTCTTTTTTTCTTTCTTTCTTTCTTTCTTTCTTTCTTTCTTTCTTTCATTCTTTATCCCTTCTTTATTTCTTTTCTTCTTTCTTTTTTTTTCTTTCTATCTTTCTTTCTTTGTTCCTTCTTTATTTCTTTTCTTCTTTCTTTGTTTTTACTTTCTTTCTTTCTTTACTCCTTCTTTCTTTCTTTTCTTCTTTCTTTGTTCTTACTTTCTTTCTTTCTTTCTTTTCTTCTTTCTTTTCCTCTTTCTTTTTCTTTCTAAATAAGATTTCAAATCTTGTAAAGAACGTCTGAGTAAACATTTTTAATTTGCCTTGCACAGTTTTATCAAATATTTTCAAGCATTTTAAAAATAATTTTGAAAAAAAAAAAAATATTAGGAACTGTTATTAAATCTTTTTTAAATGTCCTACGGACACACAAAGGGATTTTAAGAAGATGATCATTGATGTGGGAACTCATTATAAATAAGGATTGACACACCGAAGTTTGGAATTGTGAAAAAAAAAGATGTTTAGAATTTGGGAACCTTCTGCAAACTTGAAAGGCTTCATGTCATAATCAGGAACCTTCTAAGAACCCTTATTCAATCCAAGATTATAGACTGTTCTCATTCCGTTAACCAAGACTGGGTATAAGTATTAAGCTCTGTTAAGTGTTATATGTTATAATCGCCCTTGGTCAGGATTGAACATGTAACATGCAGATCCTTTACACTTAGATGTGTATTAATTCAGCCCTTATATCCGTTGCGTTCTGTGTCCAAATTATCTAACTGTTGTACCGGCCGTTCCTACAGTGGAGAATATACACCGGTTCTCACTATAAATAGTGAGACACCGAGTGAAAAGGTTGTACTGTTACCGTTTAACGGCAAGCTAGCCGTTCCTGTACTATTATTGTAAATACACTTATTTTACCCTACCTCGACTTGACTTCTTTTTTACTGTTGGATTAACATCACAACACAAACCTCATTTAAAAAATTCAGACAAATTTTAGTTTTGTCTTTAATTCTATATTTCCCATGTGAACACGACACCTTCATGAATTTTTGGTTGTCTATACTCAAAAGGTCAATCGACTGAGAATCAGAATCGATTTCTTTTGATATTTCCTTCTGCATTATATTTGTTTTTGGCAATATTTAGCGCTGAACTGAACCGTAACAAATTTTAACTTTATTCATTTTCTTGTCTCCCTGGTTATTGTTTAATGTGCACCAAAGTATTTCAAAAATCTTTAATCAATTTGTTCTACATGAGCCCACAATTATCGATTTGGTTGAATCAGTAATTGACTAAAGAATTTGAAACCTTTTTTAAAGTAATCAGGTAAAATATTTTGTCCAGTACTTGTCTGAAATGTATATTTGTCTAAAACAAATAAAGGTCGTTCCGAATAAATATTAATAAGTGATCAATATTTGATTAACTGCCGAGAAGGCGCGGTTTATTTTTAAGTAAACGTCGGTCAGTAATTGGAAATGAAACTTTGAAAAGTCATTAAGTTGAAAGGAAATTCTTTTGTTTTTCTTTTCGACATAGTTAAATAAGATCTTTTATGATTTATAGAATATTTCACTCGTCTTATCCTTTACAGATGTCTTCAAGGACAATGAATAAACGGTGCTCTACGTCGTCATATTAAAGAAGAAAATGACCAAAAAGTTCTTCCAAAAGAAACCTTCATCTTTACAGGTGAAACCCATGAAATACATGTATCACTTAAAATCATCTCAGAAAGCAAACAATTAAAACTTTATCATATTCTCATACTCCTGTTACGGTCCTATGTCAGTCACGGTACCTGATAAGGAGACTCAGTCCGTGACTAACTTCTTTTGAATTTTGGTAAAATAATATATATATATATATATATATATATATATATAATAAATCTTTTTTCTATCCGTGATATATTTATTTGAATTTTTGCAAAAAAGATTATACATAAATATATATATATATATATATATATATATAATATATATATATATATATATGCATAAATGTGTATATATATATATATATATAATATACATATATAATATGCATAAATATATATATATATATATATATATATATATATATATATATATATATATATATATAATATTTGAATTTGGTAAAATAATATATATATATTAAAATCCTTTTCTATCTGTGATATATTTATTTGAATTTTGCAAAAAGATTATACATATATATATATATATATATATATATATATATATATATATATATATATATATATATAATGTATATATATATATATATATATATATAATATGCATAAATGTATATATATATATATATAATATATATATATATATATATTCTAAAATTCAAATGAATCTAGCACAAATAGCAAAAAACTTTCTAATTGAATTTGTAAGTATTTTTCATTAAGTTTAGTAGAAATAGTCTCCGGATAGTTGCCATTTCGATACCTTCTGCGCTCATGTTGTGTTCATTTGATCCTCAGAACTGGGATCAATGGATCCTGAGTATCTTTGTGAGGGGTCTGAATATCAGTATATATATTTACCAACCCCTCCGCACGAGCAGGATACGACACAAGGTCAATTTCTTAAGCGGGGTTCAACAGGTTTGAATTCAGAGTTTTCCTTCTCCTAGACTGGTTGCCTAACCAAGGTTAAAGAGCACAGTCTGCCCTATTATTTATCCATAGCTGGAGGGAGAGTGGGATTCATACCTTTTCCAAGGGTATTAGCGCTAAGAGAAATGCAATTATCACATCCAGGATTTGAACTCGGGGTGACGAGTCCATTTCCCATGACTTTAACCATCGCACCACGCGCTTCCTAGAAATATATCAGTATAAGTACGTTACCGTAGTTATTAGCACCCCTACAGACGAGGCAAAACACTGTTAACAATAACAACAGTTTTATTATTGTATGTAACAGAGAGGAGTGTGTTTTGCACACTAGGTTGGAGAGAAAAGACACGGCGAGGAGCTCTGTCTGGTGTTTTGTTCTATGCTAAATAGCATTGAGTAATTCAGCAAAGGTAGACTGGACTGAGCCAGTTCCTTTATCGGAGTTTTTCTTGGCGGCAAGATCTATTTCTTCTAATGGCAAAGATTTCTTATTTCAGCAATTTCAGTCGTTCTTCTCTCTGGTTCTCTCCGGTCTGACTGAATTTTTACAATTCAGAGCGTCTTTTTTTATAAAAAGAATTGTAGCTATTTTGCAGTCGGCACACGGTTAACCGTTGCTATCCACAAGCCCTTCCCCCCCCCAAAAAAAAAAATCTGCCTCTTGATTTCTGACAGCTTTGTTAAACATATCACCTTAGTGGCATGCAAACACATTTGCCTGTATCTTTAAACACCATAAGTAAAATAAGAATTTATACAATATTTTGAGTTTCCCATTTTAATAAAAAAAAAATTTCCTTTTACTAACAAAATAACTTTTACACGTTTTCTCATTCATTAAAAATTAGTTGACGCCAACGAAAAAAACTCGCCGTGTCATTATTAAAGTATTAAAAAAACTACCTGGAGTATTAAAGTTTTACTAGCTGATATTTCATCGTAAGTTTCATTATAAATTGGGTTTGAGTTTGAGTTTGAGTTTTGTTTAACGGCATATCAACCTCTGTGGGTCATTTAATGCCAAAAAGGTTATTTTGGATTTCAGACTTTAAGGTAGTGGTTCTATGGCGATAATTGGTTATGTTCTGTTATTTTGTTGAAAAGGTTGCTTTTTTTAATAAAATTTAAAAATGTTTCAGGGTTTGTATTCTTGAAATGTCTTCAGGTTTCTAGCTTGATAGTAATTTGCGCGGATATGTTTAAGTTTGTTACAATTTAGAAGGATATGCTTGGTTGTAAGTTGTACTTTGCATGTTGGGCACACTGGGGTACCCTCCCCTTTTAACAGGTACGAATGGGTAATGTGGGTGTGCCCAATACGCAATCTGGCGAGTAGTACTCTTCTCTTTCTAATACTTCTGTGGGCTATCGGCCACTCTCCCAATAACTTCTTGTATTTCATGGAGCTTGTTTTGAGTCAGATTGTCAATGATTTCTGCTAATTTGTCTAATATAGATTTTGTTATGGTTGTATGTGCCTATTTTATTATAATAAGATTTTTCAGCGTTTTCATTGAGGTTAATGGCCACCGAAAACGACTTTTTTAGAGGATGTGACTAATGGGAAAACTTTGGGTGGAGTGTCTATAAGAAGGTGAATATAATGTAATATATAAGTTAGTATTTGTTATTTGAAATAGATACTTATTCATTCCTATGATATGACTGAATTAACGCAATTGAAAAGTATCAATAACGTACGTGTAGCGTGTTAAGAGAACCGAATCAATGACATAATTTAAATACCCCGGTTTAACTAAAAGTATATACAGGAAAATACTAATATATATATATATCTGCATAGCGAGCCATCCTTTGCGGGATTCTCTTGTCAAGATTATTTCTATATTTATCGTATTTTATACGATACATGCATTATAATTGCCTTCAAGACAAAAATATAATAGTAATTTGTTCAGCGGTGCTTCTACAAACAAACACACATCCAAAAATCTTATTCACGTCGCCGAAGAGCTTACGGCCGAGTTTGTTTACTACACAATAAACGTCCACTTACCTACTATGGTAGAGGCGTGTAGTATTTTCATTGACAAGGGTAATTTCGCAGGGATTGTTCGCTATGTACCGGCGGCCGAACGGATATGGTTTCTGACTATGCCTGTGAAGTCCCGGTTTCGATTCCTGTCGGAGGGGAGTCGTTAGTATACATCGCTGAAGAGACTTAATAAAGTCGAAACAGTCTGTACGGTGTCTGCATAGCGAGCCATCCTTTGCGGGATTCTCTTGTCAAGATTAATTTTCTATAATTATCTGAATTTTATACGATACCATGCATTATAATTGCCTTCAAGCAAAAATATATATATATATTTAATTTTTATATAATATATATATATATATATATATATATTATATACCATATTATGGACTGAATTGTAAGCTAGATTTTCACTGGATTCCCCATACGTGTGATCTTGTATCACATCCTACCCGTGGCGAACGTGTTGAGTAAATTAAAAAGAACGTCCCATCGTGATGTAAAAGTTAAAACAAAACTACTACTCTAGCAGTTCTTTTACGATTAATATCAGTTCCGATATTTTTTTATAAAATGGCCATGAATCCATTAATATATTGACCCTCAAGATATTGGTAATACGACTGAGGTTTACCTGTTTAAAATGATTAAGTTGGTAGATTGTGTGAAATTATTGTTAATGACCTCGACAATAAAGAAGCCAACAAGAATTAACATCTCCTGGATATGACATTGAACTGCATCTGATGGTGAGGCTCATGTTCTGGAGATCTGGGGAGTGTGGTGTAATTTTTCGTTGTCATATCCTCAAAGGTCAATTTTGACGCGGATTGATAATACCTCTTAGTGTCCCATTTATGCTTCAAATACATATGTTTAAAATTATTCGTATTTGATTGGACCGAATGCAAAACTATCTTAAGAAACAACTACATAATGTAAATATGAACATTTACCGACACTAAATCGTATATGTTATATACTGGCATCAATTTCTATATATGTTATATAGCGGCTTCTTCAAACTCACGCTGCTAAATCGGCGTACCCGCCTTGTCGGCTGGGTGGTTAGAATGCACCGACTGCACCTCTGCAGAGGGGTAAGACTCCCCCAATGGGGCCACCTGTTGGCCGTGCGTGGCGACCCGTGATGCTTAAGGATAGAGCCCAGGTGTTTGAGCAGTTTATGACATGCAATTCTCCACTTTGGCCCTATCTGGGCTAGACGGGCGGTCGGAGAGGCCCCTCGATCAATCGCTGGTCACGTCAAGCCGTAGCACCTATATGATTTTCCCAACCCTATTGCCCTCATGGCAAGCCCAACCCCCTTTTATCATATGGTGCTAGAAGGCGGTGGCTGCGGGTCTACATGTCCTGGGAATGACGTTAAACTCTCTGATGGTGAGGTTCCAGTTTTGGAGGTTGGGGAATGTGGAGTACCCCTTCATCACCATTTGCTCCCTGGTCCACTCTGACCCGGAGGGTAGTACTGTTTAGGTCCCATCTATGGGAAATAGAAAAATGTTTTATAAAAAAATTGTATTGTCCATTAAGAATTGATTTATTTCAAAACTTTATCGGCATTAAACGACCCACTGAGGTTGATATGCCGTAAAACAAAACAAAACAAACAAATAAATAGGCGTACATATCGTAGCGGGTATACTGCGATCGTCTCTAACCCTTAGACGATATATGTAGGGGTCGCTTAACGAAGACACAAGACATGCTGTATCTAGTAGGGGATTGAACTTTTTATTTCTTTTTATTCCCTCGTGGTGCGTGTGAGTGGCGGCGTTGACAATGGGAATTACTGATGTTGCAGGCTGGCGTTCGGGACGTGGGCGCGCCTCACTGTCCGCTGGCAGCGATTGACCACTCCGTTCGCCGTTTCCTCCTCTCTGGGGTCTGTTCACTACTGACCCCCTTTTATATATCTCAAACGCCTACGCGTTTTCTTTGTTTGCTCCCACCAGGAAACAGTCCTTTGTCACCTTTGTCGTCCCCCTTCTGTTTAATTCAACCGGAAATTTCTATTTCCGTTTGTACAATATACAACACATACATTGAAAGCAATTCCTTAAATCCTTTGCATAAAATTGCCGAACGGTAGGGAGGCTAGTTCTTATTATAAAGGAGATCTGGAATCTGCATGTCAATAACCTAAAGTACGTCACTGCTTATGTCCCAATACCGTGAAGCCATTGTGTAAGTTTATCAATGAGTATTTAATTTGTTGCCAAAAGTATTAATACATAGAATATATATGAATCATAAACGATGTCTCTAAGAAAATCTGAGTTATATTTGCCTCAAAACAGCCCACGTTGTTACTGCCTTTAAAATCCTACAAAGCGTCTTGTATCAATAAGACGTACAGATTTACATAATATATGGTTTGGTTAATTTGCATACTGGTTTTATAAAAACTGGGTTTAAAAAATAATTTCTAAGTTATTGATCTCTAATATTAATGTTTCATTCTTTAGCAAATTAGAATCAATCCTATGAATGATTTTATATAGAAACTAATTAAGATATAATCAAAATAACTGTAAACTTTTTCTATGCATTCTGATATAATTTCGTTAGTTTGATATATTTCATGGCATTAAAATTTAATACCAACGTCCGCAGGGTGCATATTCTTGCTAGTACGCATAATAGATGCTTACGGTATCATTGACATACGAACTAATTGGTGTTTGTGTAAAGGAATTAATGGCCTGATTTTCGAATTTCTGATAATTATTTTAGACAAGAATTTAAATGAAAAATATTTGAATAAAATAAAAACATCTTGAGCCGCACGGAAACTTCCAAAACTATCCGTGAAAATGACAGCCGGAAGTTGAAAACCTCAAATTGAGAATTCCCTGATGAATACAGCTTTCCATGGCTTCCTTTAAAGATTGTCCATCATTTTTAATTAAGAGGCTAATTGTTCGGAACACATGCCGACATTTTCTTTAGCGATTTGATGTAAAAAAAAAATACAAAAGAAAAGAAACGAAACGAAATGAAATGAAAGCAGCTGCAGGTGATGAATACTCGCTTCAAGTGTTTTGTTTCTTCCGGTTTTGAAGACGCCGGTATTAACGTTGATCTGTGGATTTAATATAAAAAAAATATGGTGGTAACTTCCGGTTTGTCCCAATGGATCAACGGTAATGATCGTGTCATCTTAGTCAGCATCCTCTGTACAAACGATTAGACAAATCTTATAATTCCGCATTCATGCATGAAATTATAGATATCTACGGATTAATGAAAGATCTTCTGTTTTCGAAGGATGAAAATATAATCACAGTTATTATCACACGAATGCTTTGCAATTAAAACTCTGGAAATTCCACGGTGTAAATAGAAATGAGAAGGATTAAATATATATCCTATCTCTCTCTCTCTCTTTCTATTTCTCTCTCTGATTCTCATATCTCTCTCTCTCTCTCTCTCTCTCTCTGCCTCGGTCTGTTTCTATTTCTCTCTGTCTCTGTCTCTGTCTCTGTCTCTCTCTGTCTCTGTCTCTGTCTCTGTCTCTCCCTCTCTCTGTGTGTCTCTGTCCCTCTTTTTTTCTCTCTCTCTCAGTCCTGTCTCTTTCTATCTATTTACCTCTGTAAATAGAAATGAGAAGGATTAAAGATATATCCTATCTCTCTCTTTCTCTCTGTCTCTCTGTCTCTCTGTCTGTCTTTTTTCTCTGTCTTTCTATCTCTTTATATTTCTCTGTCTCTCCTCATCTCTTTGTCCCTGTCCCTCTCTTTCTCACTCTCTCAGTCCTGTCTCTTTTTATCTATTTACCTCTGGAAATTCCACGGTGTAATATAAATGAGAAGGATTAAAGATCTCTCTCTCTCTCTCTCTCTCTCTCTCTCTCTCTCTCTCTTTCTATTTCTATTTCTCTGTCTGTATGTCTCTCTTTCTCTCTGTGTCTCTGTCCCTCTCTTTCTCTCTCTCAGTCCTGTCTCTTTCTTTCTATCTAACTCTGGAAATTCCACGGTGTAAATAGAAATGAGAAAAATTAAAGATATATCCTATCTCTGTCTCTCTGTCTCTCTGTCTCTTTTCTCTGTCTCTCTATCTCTTTCTCTGTCTCTGTCTCTGTCTCTCTGTCTCTCTGTCTCTGACCCTCTCTTTCTCTCTCTCAGTCCTGTCTCTTTCTATCTATTTACCTCTGGAAATTCCACGGTGTAAATAGAAATGAGAAGAATTGAAAATATGTACTATATCTCTCTCTGTCTCTTTTCTCTGTCTCTCTATCTCTTTCTATTTCTTTCTCTCTCTCTCTCTCTCTCTCTCGCTCTCTGTGTTCTGTCTCTCTCTTTCTCTCTCTTAGTCCTGTCTCTTTCTATCTATTTACCTCTGGAAATTCCACGGTGTAAATAGAAATGAAAGTATTAAGATATATATACTATCTCTCTATCTCTCTCTCTTCTCTCTCTCTCTCTCTCTCTCTCTCTCTCTATATATCTCTTTCTATTTCTCTGATTCTCCTCATCTCTCTGTCTTGTCCCTCTCCTTCTCTCAGTCCTGTCTCTTTCTATCTATTTACCTCTGGAAATTCACGGGTGTAAATAGAAATGAGAAGGATTAAAATATATACTATCTCTCTTTCTCTCTCTCTCTCTCTTTCTCTCTCTCTTTTCTCTCTCTCTATCTCTTTCTATTTCTCTGTCTCTCCTCATCTCTCTGTCCCAGACCCTCTCTTTCTCTCTCTCTCAGTCCTGTCTCTTTCTATCTATTTACCTGTGGAAATTCCACGGTGTAATAGAAATGAGAAGGATTAAAGATCTCTCTCTCTCTCTCTCTTCTCTCTCTCTCTCTCTATTTCTATTTCTCTGTCTGTCTGTCTCTCTTTCTCTCTGTGTCTCTGTCCCTCTCTTTCTCTCTCTCAGTCCTGTCTCTTTCTTTCTATCTAACTCTGGAAATTCCACGGTGTAAATAGAAATGAGAAAAATTAAAGATATATCCTATCTCTGTCTCTCTGTCTCTCTGTCTCTTTTTCTCTGTCTCTGTCTCTGTCTCTCTCTCTCTCTTCTGTGTCTCTGACCCCCTTTTCTCTCTCTCAGTCCTATCTCTTTCTATCATTTACCTCTGGAAATTCCACGGTGTAAATAGAAATGAGAAGAATTGAAAATATGTACTATATCTCTCTCTCTGTCTCTTTTCTCTGTGTCTCTATCTCTTTCTATTTCTCTCTCTCTCTCCTCTCTCTCTCTCTCTCTCTGTCTCTCTCTCGCTCTCTGTGTCTCTGTCCCTCTCTTTCTCCTCTTTAGTCCTGTCTATTTCTATCTATTTACCTCTGGAAATTCCACGGTGTAAATAGAATGAGAAGGATTAAGATATATACTATCTCTCTCTCTCTCTCTCTCTCTCTCTCTCTCTCTCTCTCTCTCTCTCTCTCTCTTTTCTCTGTCTCTATATCTCTTTCTATTTCTCTGATTCTCCTCATCTCTCTGTCTCTGTCCCTCTCCTTCTCTCAGTCCTGTCTCTTTCTATCTATTTACCTCTGGAAATTCCACGGTGTAAATAGAAATGAGAAGGATTTAAAGATATATAACTATCTCTCTTTCTCTCTCTCTCTCTTCTCTCTCTCTTTTTCTCTCTCTTCTCTATCTCTTTCTATTTCTCTGATTCTCCTCATCTCTCTGCCCCCCTCTCTCTCTCTCAGTCCTGTTTCTTTCTATCTATTTCTCTTTCTGTCTCTCCTTTATCTTCACTCTCCATCTAGCTACGGTATGCCACTTTGTTATATCATCTCTCTTATTCCGTCTCCCTTTTTGTTCTCTTTCTCTGTCTCTCATTCTCTCAGTGTCTTACTTCCATCTTTCTGTACCCCCTCCTCTTTTTCTACTCCCTCTATTTCTGTCTTTCTACCTCTATCTAGCTACCCATCACTATCTTGTTATTCCATTTGTCTATCTATCTCATATCAATTTCCATATCTTTGGCTTGTTGAATACTTTGCGGAGTCTTACGGCGTAGTGGTGAACGTTTTAGACTATGACACTGTAGTAAGCGTGTTCAAATACCAGCCGCGGTATTAGGCTCACTTCGAAATAATACCCCTTGAAAATCTATGAACCTTTTCATCCTTGTAGTTCTAAAAGTCTTTGGTATAGATAATCCACTCAAAGATTTATATTAGGCCACAGTCCCAAAACTATTTTCGTTCAGTTCTGTCGGATGAAAAGGGTTCATAGATTTTTCAGGGGTATTTTTCGAAGTGAGCCTAATACCGCGGCTGGATATTGAAACGCTTTACTACGTTGTCCCATAGTCTACACGTTCACCACTACGCCGTAAGGACTTCCGCAAGTATTCAACAAGCCAAGATATGAGAATTGATATAGAGATAGATAGACAATGGATATAAAAGATAGTGAATGGTAGCTAGATAGAGGTATGAAAGACAGAAATAGATGGAGTAGAAAAAGAGAGAGGGGTACAGAAAGAGGAGTAAGACACTGAGAGAATGAGAGGACAGAGAAGAGAAACAAAAGGGAGACGAATAAGAGAGAAGTGGATATAACAAAAGTTTTGGCATACGTAGATAGATGAGAGTGAAGATATAAGAGAGACAAAAGAGAAATAGATAGAAAGAAACAGGAGCTGAAGAGAGAGAGGGGCAAGAGAGATGAGGAGAATCAGAGAAATAGAAAGATAGAGAAGAAGAGAAAGAGAGAGAGAAAAGAAGAGCGAGAGAGTAAAGAGAGATAGTATATATCTTTAATCCTTCTCATTTCTATTTACACCGTGGAATTTCAGAAGGTAAATAGATAGAAAGAGCCAGACTGAGAGAAGGAGAGGATCAGAGACAGAGAGATGAGAGAATAGAGAATTAGAAAGAGATATAGAGACAGAGAAAAGAGAGAGAGAGAGAGAGAAGAGAGAGAGAAGAGAGAGAGAGAGAGAGAGAGAGATAGTTTATCTTTAATCCTTCTCATTTCTATTTACCGTGGAATTTCCAGAGTAATAGATATGAATAGACACGGACTAAAGAAGAGAAAAGAGAGGGAGAGACACAGGAGCGAGGAGAGACAGAGAGAGAGAGAGAGAGAGAGAGAGAGAGAGAAATAGAAGAAGATAAGAGGACACAGAGAAAGAGAGACAGAGAGAGAGATATAGTCATATTTTCAAATCTTCCCATTCTTTTAAACGTGGAAATTTCAGAGGTAAATAGATAGAAGAGATAGAGACTGAGAGAGAGAAAGAGGGGGTCAGAGACACAAGAGAGAGAGAGAGACAAGAGACAGAGACAGAGAAAAGAGACAGAGAGACAGAGAGACAGAGATAGGATATAAATCTTTAATTTTTTTCTCATTCTATTTACACCGTGGAATTTCCAGACGTTTAGAAGAAGAAAAGAGACAGGACTGAGAAGAGAGAAGAGAGGGACAGAAGACACAGAGAGAAAGAGAGACAGACAGACAGAGAAATAGATAATAGAGAGAGAGAGAGAGAGAGAGAGAGAGAGAGAGATTCTTTAATCTTCTCATTTCTTACCGTGGCAATTTCACAGGGTAAATAAGATGAAAGAGACAGGAACTGAGAGAGAGAGAAAGAGAGGTCTGGACAGAGAATGAGGAGAAGCAGAAGAAATAGAAAGAGGCATAGAAGAAGAGAAATGGGTTGGAGAGAGAGAGAAAGAGAGAGAGAGAGCAGAAAGAGAAGCTAAAAAGATATATGCTTTAATCCTTTCATTGTCTTATTTACACCGTGGAAATTTTCGAGGTAAATTTAGATAAAAAGAGACAGGACGAGAGAAAGGGAGGGACAGAGACAGAGCAGATGAGGAGAATCAGAGAAATAGAAAGAGAATATAGAAAGAGAGAGAGAGAGAGGAGAGAGAGTAGGAGGAGGGAGGAGAAGAGAGAGAGGATAGAGAGATAGTATATATCTTTAATACTTTCTCATTTATATTTAACGTGGAATTTCAAGAGGTAAAATTAATAGATAGAAAGAAGGACGGAAAAAAAAAACTTAAGAGGAAAGAGAGAGAAGAG
>CM042144.1:1742025-1806747 GCA_023376005.1 Doryteuthis pealeii | reverse complement strand
TGAAAAGAGAAAAAAGAGAGAAAAGAGTGTGTGTGTGTGTGTATGAGAGATGAGGGAGAGAAATAAATACACACACAGTGAGAAGAGAGAGAGAGTGAGGAAGAGAAGGAAATAAATTACACACACAGTGAGAGAAGAGAGAGAGAGAGAAGAGAGAAGAGAAATAAATACACACGCAGTGAGAGAGATAAAATAAATACCACAGTGAGAGAGAGAGAAGAAGAGAGATATGTGAGAGACAAAAATACCACAGAGTGATATTAATATTATTATATATATATATATATTATATATATATATATATATATGTTAAATAGATAAATATAATTTTTAGATATCGCAAGGCATTGGCAATAGCTCTTAAGTTAAACATACCGTAGTTGTAATATTCATATTATCATATTGTGTATCAATCACAGGTCGCTGTGTATATTTAGTTTGTGTTTGATTAAAGAAAGACTAATTTCATTTTAAGTATATACAGTATAACACATTTTCCATTGTCTTATTTCGTTACTGTTGGTTGGTGGTTGCGTTGTGGTTGGGTTGGTTGTTGGTTATGTTTTACGGCTATGTTTCAACCCCTGTTGGGGCATTTTAAAGGCCGGGTCATCTCAGTTCCCGGTATTCGGCATTCGGCAGAAACCACACGGTCCTAGTTCCGAATCGCCCTCGCCAACTCAGCGTATGAATAGCACAGATATGTGCTAGGAAAGTGCAGGAGCTATCGTAGTGTGGCACTCACCTCAGACGCAAAAACAATTCTCCTTATCTAGCGCCTAGTGAAAAGGGAGGAGACTCTCACGTCTATGCTATAATGACTTTAGGCCACCCTGACGACTTTATGCTTGAAATATTTTTGTTTTATCATTCTTGATAGTTACTCAGTTATTTTTTAAAACTCAATTTTTTAAGCACATTTTTTTAAACAATGTTTGCTGTAAACCATAGATGGGGCCAACAGGTACTACCACTCCGCGTCGAGTGAACCTGGGATATTTAGTGATGATGGATACAGCATATTCTGTGCATTACCCTTCTTTACTGGCACTAAATAATTTAAGGTTGCATACTCTTTCTTAATTCTATTTCTTGGCCGTCTTTAGTATTCTGATCGTCTTGTATTTCTTCTATCATCTTGACTTGGTCGGAGTCTGACATCATTGGCGGACTTCGCGTTTCTGGTTTCTGTGGGAGGGATTTCTCCTTATCAGAAAGCCCTGTGTCATATGTTAGTTTTAGGTAATAACACAAGACTTCGATTAACTTTGATGTTACTTATTTTAAATCTCCACCCAGACATCTACTAACTAACATAGGCGAGCGTATGCAGAGTGAGTCACAGTTCGCAGTTACATCTTCACTGCTGACGTCCAACATGCAAACTGGGGACCGAACAGGTCCCATTGACTTCACGGTATTTTGGCCGGATTTCTGTAATTTTCCATTGAAGACCCGGCCCATGTATGAAAACGGTCATCCCCTCAGAATTACAGGCGGATTGACAATAATCTATGCAACCCGCATAGATTATGTAACAATTCCTCAGAGGCTCCAGAATTTAGAAACTTCACCACTAAATTTAGAGTTTAAATGTAATTGCAGGGCCCTCAGTCATCGCCTTCTAGTACAAGATATGATAAAAAGGGTTGGGGCTTGCCATAAGGGCAATATGACCCGGACAGAAATATAGGTGCTAGGGCTTGATATGAACAGTCGATTGATCGGAAGGTACCTCTCCGACTGCCTGTCCATCAAAATACTCGATCAATCATATTGTTAAATAATCTACAGTCAAGTAAAATAAACCTTAGATAAAAATTTTATTTATTGCTGTCTGACACACACACACACACACACACATACACGCATCTCCGTTTGCTTACACTACTTATTATTCTTAAGTAGTCCCAATGTTACATTACATGAACAACTAACTTAAGATCAAATCACGTTAAATGCACCAGTTCCTGCTAAATCACCAAAGTTTAGCAGCGATGAGTCTGTTCCCAACTTAGATGAGTAACCATTTGAGTAACCCCAAATCCTAATGTTAAAAAATATCCTCAAATATAATTTAAAGATGTAACTAAAAGTTTCACTCAGTAATAACCTTACAATCTTCAAACAGCAAAATGACGGCGTTGAAATTATGCACCCCACACAAAATCCACATACAACCACACACACACAAATGCCATACAAGACTAACGCACTCCTATATACTCAAACAAGAACAACAACCACAATGTGGAACATGTCAAACACCTTTGACAGTCAAACACTTTTGACAGTCAAACACTTATTCATGGAATGCAGGTTTTTTGCTCACATCAGAAACTGTTATTTTAAAGCAAACAATATGAAAGATCTGTTTGAAAACGTCAACATGGAGGATATTCTCTCCTTTTTGAGGGAAATAAAATTATACCATAGAATATAGACATGAAACTATAATAAATACATACAACATATTCCCCAAATACTAAGACATTGTTAAAACAATTACTAAAAGTATAGATATAACTACACGATATGTATCACTTCTAACCGTTTTAGGCATGACATAACCTCAGACTGGTTGATATGCCGTTAAAATCCAATAAAAACAAACAAACAAATGTTCATATTTTCATATTTTTGGTTACAGAATTTCAGTCTGTAATGTTTGGTAATAGATATATAATGTGAGTGCGTGCATGTGTGTGTGTCACGCTGTCTTTATTGATTATGTATGGTGTATTTCTTTGCGGATGCGTTCTGACTGTGGGTGTGTTTGTGTGGGTGCGCTCTTCATACTGAAGTGACTGCTAGCTGGTGAAAGACATGCACGCATACAAAAATAAATCACCGGGGGTCGGGTGCATTGGGTCTAGAAGCCTCTGAGTATTTGCCAGGTTCTTTGCATTGTAAACATTTTAGTTTTAAAAGACTTTCACATGTTTAAACAAAGCGAACTCATTCCATACCCAAAAGATTTAGCAACACAAGTTTGTTCAATGAACATCTTTGCTTAGAGAAAAGAGTTACCTAAACATTTCACAATCATTGCAGCATAAAAATACAATAAAGGCAAGCAGGAATGAAAATTGATATGAGCAATTCTTTCCTTTGGAAGATGTTGAAGAGTAGGCATGTTTTGTTTTGTTTATTTGCTCTCTTGTTTTTTTGGGGGTTTTTTGGTTTTGTTTTGTTTTTGTTTTTCATTTTTTTTTTTGTTGGGAAGGTCGTTTTTTTTTTCAGGTGCCGTTTGTGTGAGGGTGAAATTCGCCGAATACGATGAAAAAAAAATCGGGAAGCGGAAGAATACATTCGTTCATCACTTTGTCATTTATCTATGAAATTCACATTTTGCAAACATAAAGACATATATATATATATATATATATTATTATATAATATATATAATATATATATATATATATATATATATTATATATATAATATGAAGAATAAAGGAAGAGACAAAACAACAAATGAGAGAGGGAAAGAAATAACGAAGGAAATGAGGTATGAGAAAGAAAAGAGAAAGAAAAAGAAAAAAGGAAACGAGGAATAAAAAAAGAAAACAAGAAAGAAACCAAAGAAAGAAATAGTGAGGAAGAAAAAATAAAGAAATGAAGAAAGAAAGAAACACAGGAACAAATAATGGAATGTTGAAGATAGAAAGAAAGAAGAAAAAAGAAGAAAATTGATAAAGAAGTAAAGTAAGAAAGAAGAAAAGAAAAATATGATGAGGGATGAAGAAAGAAACAAACAATGGAATGATGAAGAAAGAAAGAAAAAAGTAAGAAAGAGAATTGACGAAGAAAAAAGAAAAATTAAGAAAGAAGAAAATGATGAAAAATATTGTTTAGATTAAAATATGGAGAGATTAAAAAAGAAAGAAAGTGTTCTTTCTTTCTTTCTTTTTTAATCTCTCGTCATATTTTTCATCATTTTCCAACAAATACCAATCAAACAATGGAATGGTGAAAAAAGATGGAAAAAAGTGTGAACAAAGAATGAAATAAAGAAATAAAAAGGAAGGAAAAAAAGAAATATGAAAGAGAAAACAAACTAGGAAGAGAAAGATAAAGTGATAAAGAAAGATAGAATGTAAGAACAAACAAAGAAAGAAAATAGAATGGAAGAGAGAAAAAGAGAAAACAAAGAAAAAAAGGAGAAAAAGGAAAGAAAGAAAATAAAAGAGAGAAAGGAACTATGAAGAGAAAAACAAAGAAAGAATGAAAGAAAAAAGAAAGAAAGGAAATAGAAATGAAAAAGAAAAGAAAGAAAAGAAAGGGAAGAACAAAAGAAAAAAAAATGAAGGAAAAGAAGAAGAAAACAACATCTGTGGTAAAAAAGAAGAAAGAGAAAGAAAGAAAGAAAGAAGGAAATATAAAGGAAAAAGAGAAAATAAAGGTGAAGAAAGAAAAGAAAGGAGAACAAAAGAAGAATGAATGAATGAAAAAGAAGAGAAAAAAACACATATGTGGTAAAGAAAGAAAGAAAGAAAGACAGAAAATAGAAGGAAAAGAGAAAAAGAAAGGTGAATAAAGAAAAGAAAGGGAAGAACAAAAGAAAGAATGAATAACGAAAAAGAAGAAGAAAAACAACATCTGTGGTAAGAAAGAAAGAAAGAAAGAAGAAAGAAAAATAGGAAAAAAAAGAGAAAATAAAGGTGAAGAAAGAAAAGAAAGGAAGAACAAAAAGAATGAATGAAGGAAAAAGAGAAGAAAAAACAACATCTGTGTAAATAAATAAAGAAAAGAAA
Source organism: Doryteuthis pealeii (assembly GCA_023376005.1). Classification (NCBI taxonomy): domain Eukaryota; kingdom Metazoa; phylum Mollusca; class Cephalopoda; order Myopsida; family Loliginidae; genus Doryteuthis; species Doryteuthis pealeii. The sequence continues at coordinate 1,801,991 of CM042144.1, read as the reverse complement.
GAAGAAAGAAAGAAAATACAAAAGGAGAAAAGAGAAAACAAAGGTGAAGAAAGAAAAGAAAGGGAAGAAAAAAAGAAAGAAAGAAGATAAACGAAAGAGAAGAAAAAACATCCGTGGTAAATAAATAAATAAATAAAGAAAAAAGAAAAGAAAGAAAAAAGAAAGAAAATAGAAGGAAAAAAGAGAAAAAAAGGTGAAGAAAGAAAAGAAAGGAAAGATAAAAGAAAGAAAGAATAAACGAAAAAGAAGAAAAAACATATGTGGTAAATAAAGAAAGAAAGAAAGAAAGAAAGAAAATAGAAAGGAAAAAAGAGAAAACAAAGGTGAAGAAAGAAAAGAAAGGGAAGAACAAAACAAAAGAAAGAATGAATGAATGAAAAAGAAGAAAAAAAAATAACATCTGTGGTAAATCAATCGTTAATTTATGCATGACAACATTGTCATTGCTAATGAATTCAGTTCTCTCTGCCAATTGCATGTGTTTTGTTCTGTCCGAATGATTGCATATCTTTAGGTGAAAAAAAAAAACCATCGCCCATACAGGATACAGCAGAAATAACCGTCCATGCACAATTTAAACTGTCATCTGCAATGTGAAAGTGAACTTAGTCAAGTTCGTAATTGTAGTTCAATGAAACCATATAATAACTTGTAAATTCTGGATTTTTGGCAGGAGTACTTGTTATTTTAACTTTGAGCAAATAGGTGCTTATTATCGAATAGGAATATTACTTTAAACTATATATATATATATATATTATATATATATATATATATATATATATATATATAATATACCAAGCGTGTTGGTAGTCCTTGCGGAGAGAAAAAAACCGGCAGAGAGTTTGATTGAAAAATATACTACAAACATCAACCAGAAGAAAAAAAAATTTTGAAAAAAAGAAAAGACAAGATATTCGTACCCAACAAAAAATAATTATTGGTATAGTATTTGGCAAAAGAAAAAAAAACATTTATTGCATAATATATGTATATAGATATATAATATATATATTTCATATAACCGCTAGGAGAAGCTAATTTGAAAAAAGTGCTCGATACCTAAGTAGGCCAAGTTAATAAAGTAATTCTACTGAGTCAGACGAACTTACTATTAGTTTCGCCAATTAAAGCTCTTCAGGGCTAAAATCTGACTTTAGCCCTGAAGAGCTTTATGCGAAACTAATAGTAGGTTCGTCTGACTCATAGATTATCTTTATATATATATATATATATATATATATATATATATATATATATATATATATACTATAATATTATTTTTACCGACCCTTCCACACGAGCAGGATGCGATACAGGTCAATTTCTTAAGCGGAGTTTAACAGTTTGAATTCAGATTTCCTTCTCCTAGACTGGTTACCTAGCCATGATTAAAGAGCCCAGTCTGTCCTGCTATTTATCCATAGCTGGAGGGAGAAATGGATTCATACCTTTCCCAAGGGTACTTTAAACCATATAATTAAGTGAAAACTATTAGCTAGTCACTAACAGGTTAGTTATTTATTGACTTTTTGGGGTTTTACGGCATGTCAACCCTTGTTGGGTAATTTTATGCCGAAGACGTTTGTTCCTTTCATTCTTGATGGGTAATCAATCTTTTTCAAACATATTTGTTCCTATTAATGAGACCCTAACAGGTACTACCACTCCGGGTCAGAGTGGACCTGGAAGCAATGGTGATGAAGGGATGCTCCAGAACTCCAGAACTGGAACCTCACCATCAGATAGAGTTTAAGTTTATACCCAGGATTTGTTTACCCTCAGCCATCACGTTCTAGCACATATATAATAAAAAGGTTGGGGGTTGTCATAATGTCAATAGGTTTGGGACAATCATATAGGTGCTATGATTTGACGTGGCCAGCTGACTAATCGGAGGGGCCTCTTCGACTGCCTGTCTTGCCTAAATAATGACCAAAGTAGAGTGTTGCATGTCATGGACTGCTCAGCCACCCGGGTTCCACCCTTAAGCATCACGGGTCGCCACTCACGTCAGCAGGTGGTCCCATTGTGGAAGTTTACCACTCTGCGGTAGCGCTGACGGTGTATTCCAATGACCTAGCCAACAGGGCTAGTAATTAGCATGACCTCTAAATATACCACAGTATGATAATTTAATTATTACAACGTCTGATGTGTTTATTTTAGAGCTATTGAAAAATAGTTCAATATGTAAAAACTATAATAATCTTGATTTAACTCTCTCACGATCTTTTTTTCTTATATTTCCTTCTTTTCATCTTTTCAAAATGTTCGATTGAAGTAGATTACCGTTATCGCTTCTGCGTGCCCATCCCCTCTCTCTCTCTCCTAATCTCTTTCTTTCTTTCTTATATTTCTCTGTATAGCATGTACTTTTCTATCCTTTCTTTCTTTATAATAAAAACGGAACGGTATATTATTTAGCTGAAGTAACGGCACCCATAAGAAATAAGAAATCGGCGGATAAGTAAACCTGATAATCACTTAACAGGCTGAAATAGATAGATAGATAGATAGATAGATAGAATATAAACTAGATACTTAGATTGATAGATTGTTTTGTTTTGTTTGGTTTGGTTGGTTTGTTCGGTTTCTTTGTTTAATGGCATATAGGCTCGAGTCCCAGAGGCGTAAAGTGGTTTATTTTAAAAATCCGTCGGATGAAAAAGATGCTTAATAATTTTAACGTAATGATGAAGATAAAATCACAAAAAGAGTAGACTTACTTGTCGCACATAGGTTCCTTGGTTTCATAATTAATTAAATTTTAAATGAGTAAAATACGTAAAAAAATATTTACCTCCGAAATAAAATTAGCCAATGAGATTAATGATTTTATTTTAATTTCTATTAAAATTTTCTAATAAATTTTTAATTACACCAGCAAGTTTTGAAATATTTTGATTTTTCAAAATTATTAAACGTGATAGATTTTTAGTAGTTCGTATCTTAAAGTTAGATTTTTTAAATCTTTTATTTATTTATTTATTTTTTATTTTATTTTTTTTAGTCTAAAAACAAGTTGTTCGCAGATCATTTTTTGTCAATTAAGGCTTGTCAACCTTCCAAATTCTTCTATTTATCGACATATTCTAAAAATTGTAAGATTTTGTAATTTTTCTGACTAGCTGATTATAAAATGGCAGATAAAATCACTAATCTCATTGGCTAATTTTTATTTTGGAGCTAACGTATTTTACTCATTTCAAACTTAATTAATTAACTATGAAACCAAGAAACCTGTGCGCGAATCGTAACTAACCTCTTTTTGTGATTTTATCTTAATCATTACGTAAAACTTATTGAGCATTTTTTTTACATCCGACAGAACTGAACGAAAATAGCTTTGGGACTGTGGCCTAATATAAATCTTCGTGGATTATCTAATACCAAAGACTTTTAGAAGTACAAGGATGAAAAGGGTTCATAGATTTTCAAGGGGTATTATTTCGAAGTGAGTCTAATAGCGCGGCTGGATTTTCAACACGCTTGTCTTTAACATTAATTTTATCTTAAACATTACGTAAAACTTATTGAGCCATTTTTTACATCCGACAGAACTGAACGAAAATAGTTTTGGGACTGTGGCCTAATATAAATCTTTGTGGATTATCTAATACCAAAGACTTTTAGAACTACAAGGATGAAAAGGGTTCATAGATTTTCAAGGGGTATTATTTCGAAGTGAGCCTAATACCGCGGCTGGATATTGAACACGCTTACTACGTTTCATAGTCTAACACGTTCACCACTACGCCGTAAGGACTCCCGCAAAGTATTCAAACAAGCCAAGATATGAGAAATTGATATAGAGATAGATAGACAAATGGATATAACAAGATAGTGATGGGTAGCTAGATAGAGGTAGAAAGACAGAAATAGAGGGAGTAGAAAAAGAGAGAGGGGGGTACAGAAAGATGGAGTAAGACACTGAGAGAATGAGAGACAGAGAAAGAGAAACAAAAAGGGAGACGGAATAAGAGAGAAGTGGATATAACAAAGTTGGCATACGTAGCTAGATGGAGAGTGAAGATAAAGAGAGACAGAAAGAGAAATAGATAGAAAGAAACAGGACTGAGAGAGAGAGAGGGAGACAGAGACAGAGAGATGAGGAGAATCAGAGAAATAGAAAGAGAGAGAGAGAGAGAAAAGAGATAGAGAAAGAGAGAGAGAGAGAGAGAAAGAGAGATAGTATATATCTTTAATCCTTCTCATTTCTATTTACACCGTGGAATTTCCAGAGGTAAATAGATAGAAAGAGACAGGACTGAGAGAAGGAGAGGACAGAGACAGAGAGATGAGGAGAATCAGAGAAATAGAAAAGATATAGAGACAGAGAAGAGAGAGAGAGAGAGAGAGAGAGAAGAGAGAGAGAGAGAGAGAGATAGTATATATCTTTAATCCTTCTCATTTCTATTTACACCGTGGAATTTCCAGAGGTAAATAGATAGAAAGAGACAGGACTAAGAGAGAGAAAGAGAGGGACAGAGACACAGAGAGCGAGAGAGAGAGAGAGAGAGAGGAGAGAGAGAGAGAGAGAGAAATAGAAAGAGATAGAGAGAGACAGAGAAAAGAAGAGAGAGAGAGATAGTACATATTTTTCAATTCTCTCATTTCTATTTACACCGTGGAATTTCCAGAGGTAAATAGATAGAAAGAGACAGGACTGAGAGAGAGAAAGAAAGAGTCAGAGACACAGAGAGAGAGAGAGACAGACAGACAGACAGACAGAGACAGAGAAAGATACAGAGAAAGAGATAGAGAGACAGAGAAAAGAGACAGAGAGGCAGAGAGACAGAGATAGGATATATCTTTAATTTTTCTCATTTCTATTTACACCGTGGAATTTCCAAAGTTTTAATTGCAAAGCATTCGTGTGATAATAACTGTGATTATATTTTCATCCTTCGAAAACAGAAGATCTTTCATTAATCCGTAGATATCTATAATTTCATGCATGGATGCGGAATTATAAGATTTGTCTAATCGTTTGCACAGAGGATGCTGACTAAGATGACACGATCATTACCGTTGATCCATTGGACAAACCGGAAGTTACACCATATTTTTTTTATATTAAATCCACAGATCAACGTTAATACCGGCGTCTTCAAAACCGGAAGAAACAAAACACTTGAAGCGAGTATTCATCACCTGCAGCTGCTTTCATTTCATTTCGTTCGTTTCTTTTCTTTGTATTTTTTTTTTACATCAAATCGCTAAAGAAATGTCGGCATGTGTTCGAACAATTAGCCTCTTAATTAAAAATGATGGACAATCTTTAAAGGAAGCCATGGAAAGCTGTATTTCATCCAGGGAATTCTCAATTTGAGGTTATCAACTTCCGGCTGTCATTTTCACGGATAGTTTTGAAGTTTCCGTGCGGCTCAAGATGTTTTATTTTATTCAAAATATTTTTCATTTAAATTCTTGTCTAAAATAATTATCAGAAATTCAAAAATCAGGCCATTAATTCCTTTACACAAACACCAATTAGTTCGTATGTCAATGATACCGTAAGCATCTATTATGCGTACTAGCAGAAACACGCACCCTGCGGACGTTAGTATTAAATTAATGCTATTAAATATATGTTTTTATGGTATTCAATATTTTTCATTTAAATTCTGTCTAAAAATAATATCAGAAATTCGAAAATCAGGCCATTAATTCCTTTACACAAAAACACCAATTATTTCGTATTTCAATGATACCGTAAGCATCTATAATGCGTACGAGCAAGAATATGTACCCTGCGAACGTTGTATTAAATTTTAATGCCATGAATATATCAACTAACGAAGTTATATCAGAACGCATAGAAAAAAAGTTTACAGTTATTTTTATTATATCTTAATTAGTTGCTTATATAAAAATCATTCATAGGATTGATTCTAATTTGCTGAAGAATGAAACAATAATATTAAGATCAATAACTTAGTAATTATTTTTAAACCCAGTTTTTATAAAACCTTGCAAATTAACCAAACCATATATTATGTAATCTTACGTCTCATTGATATAAGACGCTTTGTAGGATTTTAAAGGCAGTAATAACGTGGGCGTTTAGGCAAATATAACTCAGATTTTCTTAGAGACATCGTTTTATGAATCATATATATTCTATGTATTAATACTTTTGGCTACAAATAAATACTCATTGATAAACTTACACAATGGCTTACGGTATTGGGACATAAGCAGTGACGTATTTTAGGTTACTGACAGACAGATACCAGACCTCCATTATAATAAGATCTAGCCTCCCTACCGTTCGCCAATTTTATGCAAAGGATTTAACGAATTGCTTTCAATGTATGTGTTGTATATTTTACAAACGGAAATAGAAATTTCCGGTGGAATTAAACAGAGGGGGGACGACAAAGGTGACAAAGGCCTTTTTCCTGATGGGAGCATACAAAGAAAACGCGTAGGCGTTTGAGATATATAAAAGGGGGTCAGTAGTGAACAGACCCCAGAGAGGAGGAGACGGCGAACGGAGTGACCGATGCTTGCGGTCAATCGCTGCCAGCGGGGCAGTGAGGCGCGCCCACCCCTTCTACGTCCCGAACGCCAGCCTGCAACATCAGTAGTTCCCATTGTCAACGCTCACCACTCACATGCACCACGAGGGAATAAAAAGAAATAAAAAGTTCAATCTCCTACTAGATACAGCATGTCTTGTGTCTTCGTTAAGCGACACCTACATATATCGTCTAAGGGTTAGAGACGATCTCAGTATACCGGCTACGATACGTACGCCGATTTAGCAGCATGAGTTTGAAGAAGCCGCTATATAACATATATAGAAATTGATGCCAGTATATAACATATACGATTTAGTGCCGGTAAATGTTCATATTTACATTGTTATGTAGTTGTTTCAATCAAATACGAATAATTTTTAAACAGATGTATTTGAAGCATAGTATGACAGCCGCCCAAAGCAAGGAAATGAGTAACAGAGTCCGACTGATGAAGACGCTTTTATTTGGGTAAATACGGGAGTTGTCACCTATCCTCCTGTTTCGCAACTGGTCTTCAACCTGAAACTACAATAGAATACAAAGGGCTATGTAGTTTCTCTAATATACAACTAATAAAATCGAAAAAGAGGAGGAAAAGTTCCAAGCTTGTAATTACCTTCTTGTCGGCTCAAATCCTGCTGCTAAAAGAATTCAAACCCAGCGCCACCAAACACGTGACTTTTACCGGTGTCAAACGGTGCCTGTACCCACGCAATAGGATGGCCGAACAAAACAAGGGAGATAATTATCTTGCATTTACACATAGATAGGACACTAAGAGGTATTATCAATCCGCGTCAAAATTGACCTTGAGGATATGGCAACGAAGAATTACACCACACTCCCCCAGATCTCCAGAACATGAGCCTCAATATCAGATGCAGTTCAATGTCATATCCAGGAGATGTTAACTCTTGTTGGCTTATTTTATGTCGAGGTCAGCTTAACAATCATATTTCACACAATCTACCAACTTAATCATTCTAAACAGGTAAACCCTCAGTCGTAATACCAATATCTTGAGGGTCAATATATTAATGGAGTTCATGGCCATTTTAAAAAAAAAATATCGGAATTGCTATTAATCGTAAAAGAACTGCTAGAGTAGTTTGTTAACTTTTACATCACGATGGGACGTCTTTTATATTTACTCAACACGTTCGCCACGAGTAGGATGTGATACAAGATCACACGTATGGGGAATCCAGTGAAAATCGAGCTTACAATTCAGTCATAATATGGTATATATATATATATATATATATATATATATTTTTGCTTGAAGGCAATTATAATGCATGTATCGTATAAAATCGATAATTATAGAAAAATAATCTTGACAAGAGAATCCCGCAAAGGATGGCTCGCTATGCAGAACACCGTACAGACTATTTCGACTTTATTAAATCTCTTCAACGATGTATACTAACGACTCCCCTCCGACAAGAATCGAAACCGGACTTCACAGGCATAGTCAGAAACCATATCCGTTCGGCCGCCGGTACATAGCGAACAATCCCTGCGAAATTACCCTTGTCAATGAAAATACTACACGCCTCTACCATAGTAGGTAAGTGGACGTTTATTGTGTAGTAAACAAACTCGGCCGTAAGCTCTTCGGCGACGTGAATAAGATTTTTGGATGTGTGTTTGTTTGTAGAAGCACCGCTGAACAAATTACTATTTATATTTTTGCTTGAAGGCAATTATAATGCATGTATCGTATAAAATACGATAATTATAGAAAATAATCTTGACAAGAGAATCCCGCAAAGGATGGCTCGCTATGCAGATATATATATATATATTAGTATTTTCCTGTATATACTTTTTAGTTAAACCGGGGTATTTAAATTATGTCATTGATTCGGTTCTCTTAACACGCTACACGTACGTTATTGAGTACTTTTCAACTACGTTAATTCAGTCGTATCATAGAGATGAATAAGTATCTATTTCAAATAACAAATACTAATACTTATATATTACATTATATTCACCTTCTTATAGACACTCCACCCAAAGTTTTCCCATTAGTCACATCCTCTAAAAGGTCGTTTCGGTGGCCATTAACCTCAATGAAAACGCTGAAAAATCTTATTATAATAAAATAGGCACCTACCAACCATAAACAAATCTATATTAGACAAATGGCAGAAATCATTGGACAATCTGACTCAAAACAAGCTCCATGAAATACAAGAAGTTATTGGAGAGTGGCCGATAGCCCACAGAAGTATTAGAAGAGAAGAAGTAATACTCGCCAGATTGCGTATTGGGCACACCCACATTACCCTTTCGTACCTGTTAAAAGGGGAGGGTACCCCAGTGTGCCCAGCATGCAAAGTACAACTTACAACCAAGCATATCCTTCTAAATTGTAACAGACTTAAACATATCCGCGCAAATTACTATCAAGCTAGAAACCTGAAAGACATCTTCAAGAATACAAACCCTGAAAACATTTTAAATTTTATTAAAAAAAGCAACCTTTTCAACAAAATATAACAGAACATAACCAATTATCTCCATAGAACCACTACCTTAAAGTCTGAAATCCAAAAATAACCCTTTTGGCATTAAATGACCCACAGAGGTTGATATGCCGTTAAACAAAACTCAAACTCAAACTCAAACCCAATTTATAATGAAACTTACGATGAAATATCAGCTAGTAAAACTTTAATACTCCAGGTAGTTTTTTTAATACTTAGACTGTGTGATACCGCGAGTTTTTTCGTTGGCGTTAACTAATTTTTAATGAATGAGAAAACGTGTAAAAGTTATTTTGTTAGTAAAAGGAAATTTTTTTTTTTATTAAAATGGGAAACTCAAAATATTGTATAAATTCTTATTTTACTTATGGTGTTTAAAGATACAGGCAAATGTGTTTGCATGCCACTAAGGTGATATGTTTAACAAAGCTGTCAGAAATCAAGAGGCAGATTTTTTTTTTTTGGGGGGGGAAGGGCTTGTGGATAGCAACGGTTAACCTTGTGCCGACTGCAAAATAGCTACAATTCTTTCTATAAAAAAAGACGCTCTGAATTGTAAAAATTCAGTCAGACCGGAGAGAACCAGAGAGAAGAACGACTGAAATTGCTGAAATAAGAAATCTTTGCCACTAGAAGAAATAGATCTTGCCGCCAAGAAAAACTCCGATTAAGGAACTGACTCAGTCCAGTCTACCTTTGCTGAATTACTCAATGCTATTTAGCATAGAACAAAACACCAGACAGAGCTCCTCGCCGTGTCTTTTCTCTCCAACCTAGTGTGCAAAACACACTCCTCTCTGTTACATACAATAATAAAACTGTTGTTATTGTTAACAGTGTGTTGCCTTGTCTGTAGGGGTGCTAATAACTACGGCAACGCACTTATACTGATATATTTGTGGTGCGATGTTAAAGTCATGGGAAATGGACTCGTCACCCCGAGTTCAAATCCTGGATGTGATAATTGCATTTCTCTTAGCGCTAATACCCTTGGGAAAGGTATGAATCCTACTCTCCCTCCAGCTATGGATAAATAGTAGGGCAGACTGTGCTCTTTAACCTTGGTTAGGCAACCAGTCTAGGAGAAGGAAAACTCTGAATTCAAACCTGTTGAACTCCGCTTAAGAAATTGACCTTGTGTCACATCCTGCTCGTGCGGAGGGGTTGGTAAATATATATGCTGATATTCAGACCCGTCACAAAGACACTCAGGATCCATTGATCCCAGTTCTGAGGATCAAATGAACATGACATGAGCGCAGAAGGTATCGAAATGGCAACTATCCGGAGACTATTTCTACTGAACTTAATGAAAAATACTTACAAATTCAATTAGAAACTTTTTTGCTATTTGCGCTAGATTCATTTGAATTTTAGAAATATATATATATATATATATATATATATATATATATATATATATATATTTATGCAATATATATATATATATATATATATATATATATATATACACATTTATGCATATATAATATATATATATATATATATATATATATATATGTATAATCTTTTTGCAAAAATTCAAATAAATATATCACAGATAGAAAAAGGATTTATTATATATATATATTATTTTACCAAATTCAAATATATATATATATATATATATATATATATATATATACATTTATGCATATATATATATATATATATATATATATATATATATATATATATATATATATACACACATTATAATATATATATATATATATATATATATAATATATATATATATATATATATATATTTATGTATATCTTTTGCAAAAATTCAAATAAATATATCACGGATAGAAAAAAGATTTATTATATATATATATATATATTATTTTACCAAAATTCAAAAGAAGTTAGTCACGGGACTGAGTCTCCTTATCAGGTACCGTGACTGACATATGACCATAACAGGAGTATGAGAATATGATAAAGTTTTAATTGTTGCTTTCTGAGATGATTTTAAGTGATACATGTATTTCATGGGTTTCACCTGTAAAGATGAAGGTTTCTTTTGGAAGAACTTTTTGGTCATTTTCTTCTTTAATATGACGACGTAGAGCACCGTTTATTCATTGTCCTTGAAGACATCTGTAAAGGATAAGACGAGTGAAATATTCTATAAATTATAAAAGATCTTATTTAACTATGTCGAAAAGAAAAACAAAAGAATTTCCTTTCAACTTAATGACTTTTCAAAGTTTCATTTCCAATTACTGACCGACGTTTACTTAAAAATAAACCGCGCCTTCTCGCCAGTTAATCAAATATTGATCACTTATTAATATTTATTCGGAACGACCTTTATTTGTTTTAGACAAATATACATTTCAGACAAGTACTGGACAAAATATTTTACCTGATTACTTTAAAAAAAGGTTTCAAATTCTTTAGTCAATTACTGATTCAACCAAATCGATAATTGTGGGCTCATGTAGAACAAATTGATTAAAGATTTTTGAAATACTTTGGTGCACATTAAACAATAACCAGGGAGACAAGAAAATGAATAAAGTTAAAATTTGTTACGGTTCAGTTCAGCGCTAAATATTGCCAAAAACAAATATAATGCCGAATGAAATATCAAAAGAAATCGATACTGATTCTCAGTCGATTGACCTTTTGAGTATAGACAACCAAAAATTCATGAAGGTGTCGTGTTCACATGGGAAATATAGAATTAAAGACAAAACTAAAATTTGTCTGAATTTTTTAAATGAGGTTTGTGTTGTGATGTTAATCCAACAGTAAAAAAGAAGTCAAGTCGAGGTAGGGTAAAATAAGACAAGTGTATATACAATAATGGCACAGGAACGGCTAGCTTGCCGTTAAACGGTAACAGTACAACCTTTTCACTCGGTGTCTCACTATTTATAGTGAGAACCGGTGTATATTCTCCACTGTAGGAACGGCCGGTACAACAGTTTGATAATTTGGACACAGAACGCAACGGATATAAGGGCTGAATTAATACACATCTAAGTGTAAATGATCTGCATGTTACACGTTCAATCCTGACCAAGGGCGATTATAACATAGAATACTTAACAGAGCTTAATACTTGTAAACCAAACTGAACGTCTTTTTTATTACTTAGATGTGTGCTCATAACATTAGTAACAGAAGCAGACAGCCGACCAATGTTATCACTAACTTCCAGTTCCTTCACTTGTTGAATCTGAGATATATCAACCAGACAAGGAAATCATTGAGATAAAATCAGATTTATGTAACACACTGAGAAGGACGAGCTGTATCGCACTGTGTTGAAAGCGAGCACGCGAAATATCTCTGTACAACTGCTGCGCCAGTCAATAAAATATAATGAATATAACAATTACATGCTCTTGCATATAGTTACATATTCGACGCAACCTCTGCTTCGGTGTATTTTTTTATATTTTTAGATTATTAGAAATCAAAATGGATTTTTTTTTAAAGACGGGTGTCCATTACCGGGTTTCACTGAGACGACGCGACAAGAACATATATATTTCAAATATTTTTTTCTCTTGGTTACTTTTTTTCCCTCTCATGTAGAATATTGAATGCCACGAATTTTTATTTAAAAAAAAATATCTTCTAATATCTATATCAGATATAAAATAACTTTTAGACCAGACTTTTTTTTTTTACCCCTCGATGTCGCATTTCAATGCTCTGCTAATTGACGCACTTAGCATCGAGTCGTAAAAAAAAATCTAAGGCAAAGAAGTCTTTAGTAATCTACTCGATTTTTTAAAAAGATCTTGCCCTCGTGATGGGGGTCAAATCATACAACGTGACTTGAAAGACAAATATTTATCTTATCTATGTAGATATTGGAAATTTAACAAGAATGGACTTGTTTTGATTACCAATCAACAACCGGAAAATAGAAGAGACCAACCAATTAAAATCAAAAGTCTCCTCACAGAAATTACCCGGTAATGGTTCAATTTTGAAGATTTAATTTCAGAGAAAAATATTTACGTTCATATCTCAAAGAGTAATCATTTATAAAAAAAAAAAGAAATTATAACATAATAAAAATGGTAAGGTACAACATTCGCTTCAGAAAGAAATTCCATAAATTAATGATTTCCCGGTGGACTCAAACAGGAAATCGAAATATATTCGAATATTTACATTATTTTATATGATATACTCAAATAAGATATAAATCAGGTTAGGACAAGACAGGTATACTTTTATACCAGCGACTAGTACCATGTAAATTAGCACTACCTCTTCTATGGTCGAGTTGTCGGTGACTAAACAGGCAGCCTCGTCAGGCACTTCTCAACTTGTCTAGGGAGGTAGTTTTGTGGACAGGCAGCATAACTAAAAACAAGAGCTGTCAAACATTAATTGTCAAGGACAAAAGAGTTGGACAATAACCCTCTTGTTTCTTTAAAGAAGCCAAAGAAATAATTCAATGAAAGAAATTACCCGACACCAAAAAAAACAAAAACAAGAAAAACAAAAAAAAAACAAAGCAACCAACGAACGAACGAGTCCTTCTACGAAACCAAAATGACAAATAAAAAAATAAAAATAACTCACACGTTTGACTTTCCCCAATACATACAAAATTGACTTTCCACCTACACAACCCTACAGCGGTATAGCTGGTCCTTTCTAGCCAGGGAGGAATTCCTTCGATACAGTCCACTATGACCTCATTAAAATAAATTCTGATTAATAATGTAGCATAGCGCCTTCTTTACCGGCACTAAAATCAGCATATAACGTTATATACCTTTCTTTAATTCTTACTCTGTCATCTATTCTTCTGACCGGCTTTGCTTCTGATCGTCTATCATCTATCTTGGTCTGGTATATCTTCTAAGGTCTCGTCTGGTCTTCTATTGAGGATTCCGGGTCTGGTTTTCTCTTGGGGATCATTCCTTATCAGAAGCCCTGTGTCATTGTTGGTTTTAGTAATAAACACAAGATTTTCGATTTATGTTGATGTTACTTTATTCAATCCCCACCAGACAATCTGCGCAGATGAGGCTTACATGTTGCTAGCTCGGCTTCTAAGTTCTAACTGACTAAGTTACTTACTTAGTATCCTTAAACCGGAAGAGGGCTTTCTATGGGGGTTCCGGTTCAGACGGTCTATCCCCAGAAAGCAAGGTCAGAGTGAGGTCAAACGCTGTCACTCACTCTCAAGGCCATCAGCTGTACTAATCGCCATAATGATTTCTACAATACCTTAAAAATGTATTAGGGATACAATAATTATGTAACAATAAAGCCACCTCTGCCTTCTTACATACATAACCCTACAGAGGTATAATTGGCACCCTCATCAGGCACTCCCCGATTTGTCTAGAGAGGTGGGGTGGACAGGCAGCATCACTAAAAACAAGAGCTGTCAAAGGGAATTCAACGGCCTTCCACACCGATAATGGTATGATTTTGATACTTACTACTTACAGGCCCGGTATAGCTCAGTCGGTAGAGCGTTCAGCTAGGAACGAAAAGTTTTTGTGTTCGATACTGGCCCTCGCCAACTCAGCGTATGAGTAGCACAGGGATCTGTGCGGTAAAGTAAGGAGCTGATGGTAGGTGTGGCGCCCCACCTCAGACACTGAAACAATCTCCTTGGTCTAGCTCTAGTGAAAAGGAGATAGACTCCCTCGCTGATTGGCTGATACCGACATTAGGCTGCCCCGACGACGTTACTTACTTACATAAATCCCCAATACAACCTGTTCTAGGGTGCACAGGTTGGGGCTTCCAGAGAGACTTGTCTCTCGTGCAGGGACAATACTACTTGAGACTGCACTCTGCAGCAACCGGGTAGCCCAGTCGTCGCGGACTTTCTCTTGCCACTGGACCAACTGCCGGGCTGCCAAGACTGTGGCCTGAGATCTGTCCACCCTCTTTCCACTTAAAATATCCCACGCATAAGTTTCCTTCTATGTCGAGTGAGGTCATCGTCGTCTGCGACAGATTCTAAAAGGAAGGAAAGGGAAGGACTTAAATAATATATGACTTTGTTGGGTTCAAAAGGGTAATAAAGTTAATTATTGTTAGTTGAACAAAAAACTCCGACTAAGGGTGTTAAATACACAATGGACTTTAATACATGGAGCACGTGGAGAAACATTTATATAACGAGATACATAAGAAACAACATGGTAGATATATGAGTAACACATATATGAGACAAGATACAAAATAGAAGTATAACAGAGATACATAAATGTACTTATAAATGATATGCAGAGTTCATAAGACAAAGTCACTTACTGACGTAGTGTTGGGGGGATGAAATCCCACACACAAGAAGGGTGTAGACATGAGTGTCTAATCCATGTGTGTTCGTTGAGTCCCGAAGAAGAATGAGGATTAAGACTTGGCGCTTGCCTGCTTAAATAGTCATAGCGCCTGGTGGGGGAAACAAGAATCACGAGGGAAGATAACTCTTCCAGCCAAACAAGGGCAGATAATCCCACAACTCCTATATTCTCTGTGTTATTTCTATGTCTAGTTATCCTCATAATGAATATTTTACTACAACACGTACCTAATCCCCAATATTTTTAGGCACGTGTTCCCTAATTTTACGACCGTTAACATCTTGCAACACCTTCTAGTTAAAAATAAGACCGTCCAAATTGTCTAAGATAAAATGCAAAGATGTAAATTATGATTATATGGTGTTGCTTATCTGCCGAATTCTTATTTCTTATGAGTGTCGTCACCTCAGCTAAATAATGGACCATTGCGTTTTTATTACAAAGAAAGAAGGGGAAGAAAATGGACATGCTACACAGACAAATATGATACGAAACAAAAAAACGAATGAAAGTAGAGGAAATATATATAGAGAGAGGAGTTCGGGGCAGCGATAACGCTAATCTGTATCAACTGAACATGATAAAAAGATGAAAAGAAGGAAAGAAAGAAAAAAAAAGAATTAGAGTTTAATCAAGATTACTATACTTTTTACATATTGAACTATTTCGCAATAGCTCTTAAGTAAAGATATCAAACGGTGTAATAATTAGATTATTATACTGTTGTATATGTATGCAATTTTTTTTTTCACAAATTGACCAGTGTAAAATTTATAAAATCATCATCATCATCATCATCATCTCACACTAGTAGCAGAGATATCCATTACAATCTCTCACTAACCATCCCTTCCATTCATTGTCCTCAAGAGGTCCTCTGCGCAGCATCCAATATCTGCATAGAGCTGGTCAATACAGGTCTTTGCTGGACAACCCGCGCTGGCATGTCCACAGGAGGACATCGCTTATGAGTTTGTCCTTGCTTCTCCAGCCGTGTCCAGCATCATTTTTTCATCTCAATTGGATGATTTGTGCGATAAGGGCACCTTATCACAGGGTCACTAAGTGGTCTTACAGCTGCTTTCTTGTGGGGTGTTGTTTCCACAATTTGTTTAAGATCACATACAACCTTCTTCTGCAGCTGCGATCTAGCTTATTCTCTAGGTGCTTCATTAAGGTCCAAATGGTGCAACCATACAGTAGCACTGATACAGCTATGGCTTGGAAGAACTGTTGCTTTAACTTGACAGTGAGATCTATTTTCCATATGACTAATAATCTGTTTATAGCAGACTATGCCTTCCCTATGCATGTGTAAGGTGCAATGTGAATACCTGAAGATACAACTCCGACAAGGGTTGATAGACAAAACATTTAATAGGTATACAGCACATGGATATGACGAGATACATAAAGTACATAGATACATATACAAGAGTAGAGATAATGACACATTCATGAATGGTAAAATACAAGATATTTAGGTATCCAAGAGATACCTAATTGTACATAAAAATGTAGTTACGGATACATGACTAAAGGATAGTCATATATCGTATAAGAGACTTACTAGCAGTGAGTGGCCAGTGTTAAGGGTCGAAGCCCCAACAAGAAAGGGGTAGACCGTGTCTAACCCATGTGGTCTCGTAGCGAGGAGCAGGTAAAGAGAGAAAAGAAGTTCAAATCAGCCGCTTAAATACACCAGGCCCCTAGCGGGAACCAGCGAAACTAAACGGGCAGACAACTACCAAGGAAAATACGAAAATAACTCCTATACATGCATCCACTGTTTCCGCTAGTTATTATTAGTAGTAGTTATTTCTATTTCTATTTATTCACATGATTAATATTTTGATGTAAATCAAAGCACACGTATTAGTTGATAAATCGTTGTAGATGAAGTATATATCTGGCAGATGTAGAATACTTGTAGATATCTTGTAGACAAATTTCCCGGGAAGATTTTTTTTTACTGTGGAACTAGATCGAGAAGATTAGGCAATTTTTACGATATCAGCAGTGCATACTGTAATTTGAGTTTGATTCTTGAGTTGTATCATTTCCAAATATACCAGTTGAGATTTTCCAGAATTCTAATCATTCTTATACATGAACAAAAATCGTCAGAAACGGTCATAGGTATTTAAAACAATAACGCAAACACGAGAATGACAATAATCTCCATATTAGAAATTCAAAACCTGTGTTCATTTCTTCTTTTTTTAAAATAAAATATATTTCCAGAATTTGGCAGAAAGGGTCATGGGTTTGAATATGAACACAGATAAAATAGATTTAATTTGTTTTAATAAAGAGTGTACTGTTACATAATTATTAGTCACCTAATATTTATGGCAATAGTGTAGAAATCATAATGGCGATTAGTGCAGCTGATGGCCTTGAGAGTGAGTGACGGTGCTTGACCTAACTCTCACCTTGCCTTCCGGGGATAAATCGTGGGAACTGGAAGGCATAGAAGACCCTGTCTTCAGGTTTAAGGATAGAAGTAACTCAGTCAGTTAGAAGGTAGCAGCGAGCTCGAAGGGGTAAATCGTGTTATACACGCAGTCCCTCATCTGCGCAGATTGTCTGGGTTGGGGATTTGGAAATAAAGTAACATCAACGTAAATCGAAGTCTTGTGTTTATTACCTAAAAACTAACAATGACACATCGCTTCTGATAAATAGAAATCCCAATAGAAGACCAGACCGGAATCCCCAAGTCAACACCAGACGCTAGACCAGACCAAGATGGTAGACGATCAGAATAGCAAAGCCGGCCAGAAGAGAAGACGACTAGAATTAAGAAGTAAGAAAAGGATATACAACATTATATCGATTAGGTATTGTGAAAACGTTAGTATGCAACAGTACCAGCTCATCATTAAATGACACGCCTCGGGAATTACTTTGGCTAGACGTGCGATCGGAGAGGCTGATCACGTCATGCCCTAGCATCTAAAGATTGTCCCAACCCTTTGGCCTTATAGAAAAAAACCAAACCTTTTTAATCACATATGTTCTAGAAGTCGGTGTCTGAATATGTTAGTGCCCTGGGTATGACATTAAACCGCATCTAGTTGTAAGATTCCAATTCTGGAGCTCTGGGGAGTGAGGAGTACATTTTCATCACCATTACACCCAGGTCCTCTCGGATCCGTAATAGCCTAAGTAAGAGCCAAAGTGGAAAATTACATGTCACCAAACTGGTAAACCACTAGAATTCCGTCCTTAAGCCTCACGTATCGCCACTCCATTGAGGGATTTTATTCCTCTGCAGAGGTGCAGTCGGTGTATTCAAAGCCCCAGTCGACGAGAGAGATGATGATGTTGTTGATGATGATGATTTATTAAAAGATATATAATATATATATATATATATATATATATATATATATATATATATATATATATCCCATGAATTAAACATTGCAAATCCTAATATTCCAAAACCGAGTCGAGGTCCAATCCGCTGCGAGTAAATCTTCGCATATGCTTTCATTGCTAGCCAAAACTAAATAAGACCTGATAGAAGAGACAGTTGGTCTTCAGTTTGCTGCGAGGCAAAAGAAAGAAAAAAGAAAATTCTTTAACTCCTAACACAATCTTTTCCCCGAGGTCCGAGGTGTCGTCCAAGAACAGCCAAATCACTTTTGTAAATGAACGAGCAAACATTGGCACTGTTTTAGTTGGGCCAAAATCGTTGATTAGAAGAAACACTTATTTATGGATAAGAGGATGCCCGGGTCTCCGCCTTTTCTCCTACGACCCTTGGGCAAAATTCATCATATAATAATGTTTCATTTCTCCTTTCCGCCGTTTGAATGAAAGATTTCTTTGATTGGCCACTCAATACATTCTTTTGGCAAAGCTGCGCAGTTTTTCGTTATTCGGAACAAAGACCTAACCTCAGTCAGAGGTGAATGATCTTGCAGGTGCTATATTTGCCTAGACGAGTCTTCTTAATGAAAACATACATACATATATATATAATATATATATATATATATATATATATATTATATATGGAGAGATAGAGCGATACAGGGAGAGATATTGACAGTTGTGTATGTATTATACTTGTCTTCTTAAGGAAAACATAGATACATAGACTAAAATATAGGTAGATAAATATATATATATATATATATATATATGTATATATATGTATATATGTATTTAAATATATATATATATATATGTGTGTATGTGAAGAGATGGAAGTGAATCCGACGGTATGTATTATATTAAGAAAATTGAAAAAACACAGGTTTAAATGGGTTGAGTGGTAAGTTTATTGGCCGACGCTGCAGTGTTTCGATCAATTAATTAGATCAATCAAATTCTCCGAAGATGATTAATAGATCGAAACACTGCAGCGTCGGCCAATAAACTTACCATTCATCTTATTTAAACTTGTGTTTTTTCAATTTTCTTAATGTACAACAATATATGTGTATGTATATATAAAGACACATTCACACACACACACACACACACACACACACACACACACATATATATATATATATATATATATATGTATGTACCGTAGTCCTTTTCTTTCTTGGTACTAAAACTATAACCGTAAGGCGGCGGCTGCGGTGTATACTATGTAGCGGGCCTCGTCCACGTGCCTCCAAATTCACCGTGCTAAAATGGTGCCGATAGAAATTATAACACGAGAAACATGTCGTCACAACTGCCAGCCTTTATTATCGTGCTCGTATAGTGGGCTCGTACCAGAGAGGAGGAAAGGCAGAGAGAAAGAGGGAGAGAGAACACTACTAGATTACTGTGCTCTCATGAGGGACCCAAGGTCAGGTCCGTACCCTACGACCGCCGCAGGCAAAAAGAGAACGATCCCTTTCTTTTTTGTTCCACGTCACCACGTGACTTCCGGTCAACACCCGACTTCCGCTTGCGGTCAACACCCGACTTCCGCTTGCCACTCAATTCTTTGTTCGGGGTCACGCTACGGTCAAACCATCGTTCATCCTGTTTTGGGTTATCACTATTTTCCTTAAACCTTCACTATTTCTTCCTCCTCCTTCCATTAGTAGTCCTAGCTCACAAAAGTCAGGAATATACCCATCCTGCAACATATATATATATATATATACAGAGAGAGACAGTCAGACAGACAGACAGATAGACAGATACAGATGCAGAGACAGACAGACAGTGGGAAAGAGAAAGAAGGCATACATTAATGACATCACTGATAGGTTGCTCGCAGAATAAATGTATATTATTTTTACCTAGATTCATAGATATAAATAGATGACTGAAATACAGGAAAATCAGTATATATATATATATATATATATATATATATATATATATATATCATCGTGACCGACAAAAATATAGCGTGAATGCCCACATTGGAAAACAATGTAACAACTTTCGTTCTCTTTTTAGCAATATATATATATATATATATATGTATATATATTGAATTTTTGATATTGAATTTTTTGATAGAGGAATTATATATATAATTGATAATTTTGAATCATATTACCACGACCAGCTGTGGTCCACTGGTTCAATCTCTAGTGGCGGAGATTGTGGTATGCACTGCTGATGAGACCAAAGAGGAGGTCGAAACAGCTGTCCAGTGCTCCGGATGTCTCAAATGGTGTTTGCCGAGTTGTCTGGTCGTGGTAATATGATTCCAAATTATCAATTATATATATATATATATATATATATATGTTTCTTTTGTGTGTGTGTGTGCGTGTGCGTGTGTGTATTTTTTGTGCTTACAGTGAATGCTCACTCAAAGCAGAAGTATATATATATATATATATATATATATATATATATATATTATATATATATATATATTCAGCAATACTTCACTTATCAAACTAATACACAGAAAAAGACTTAGACGCCTATGCAAATCGGCAGTCATAGCCCTCACTGAAACAATAAACCTAAGACCCGGTTTCTTTAACCTGGACTTATCTACCGCAAAAACTATCACACGTGAACACAAAATTAAAATTGAAATCGAAAATGGATAAATCAAAAATTTAAAAAAAATAAATCACCTATGAATTTGACTTTCTCCTCTCTGACAGACCCAATCCTACCACCACTACCTTCCTCTTTCACCCCACTTTTTTGCCTATGTATCAAAATTTATATATATATATATATATATATATATATATATATATATATATACGTCAATATATGAGTAGTGGCTTACCGGTAGGTACGGGTACGATCGTTGGGAGCGCACAGTATCCAGTGGTTAAGACCGTGAAAAAACAAATACAAAGTGCTCAATACAATGTACAGCAAAATTTATTTATTAAATGGATATAAAGTAACCTAATCGAGTTTCATCATCTGAATCGTCAGGGTTACATCCGCTGAATTAATCGCGTTTTCGATTAATATCAGTTGGTACCACGTATGTCTGTTGAAACGGGTCTTCAACAGACCCGTTTCAACAGACATACGTGGTACCAACTAATGATGAAACTCGAGTAGGTTACTTTATATCCATTTCTAATATATATATATATATATATATATATATATATAGAGAGAGAGAGAGAGGGGAGAGAGAGAGGGAGAGAGAGAGGGAGAGAGAGAGGGAGAAAGAGATAAGAGATAGATATAGATAGATAGAGAGAGAGAGAGAGAGAGAGAGACAGGGAGATTGTTTGTATCAGTGAGTTAGACTAAATAACATATATTATAAGAGCCAACATTGCACCATGACAGGCTTTTAAGTCCGCCGATCTTGTCATAAACATCGACTAGAGATATTCTTTTATCTCGCCTCAAATGCCGACTATGGCCTCCAATCAGATCCGTTTGAGATAGATGTGTTCAGAAGTTATTGTTTGAAAATGTAATTTGCCTTTCTGGTCCATTATTTGAAAATGTCATTATAGATTTTAGGTAAGTTCAGTTTAGTCGAACACAGAACCAAATTGAACATTATTATTAAAGATCCTCTTTTTTTTATTGATGTTCGGGTACGGAAAACTGCCACTACTGTTACGTTTCGAGGCTCGATAGAAAGGAGTTATGACGTTATAATCTTATTATAATGGAGATTGTGGGTTTGTATGACTGTAACCGAAACTATATTTCTATTCAAGTCACAATTCCCTTTGTTATTTACATCACATTCTCCATGATCTTGTTTTTATTTAAACCTCAATTATTAATAAAATTGTTTTACATCATTAAGTCTGTTGACCATATCTACATATTAATAACATGCAATTGTATTGATATATACAACAAAATAGCGGTTTACAGTGTGAACGGGAAGGCTAATTTGCATATTGATATTAAAAATTTGATTTTAATAAATATGTGCTTAGTATTATTGATTTCTAATTGTTTGGTTTTATCTTATTGAATATGAGCAAAAATCTCGGGGATAAATCTTAAAATAAATCCATTAACAAGAAGAAATAACTGTAATATTATTCTTTATTTCCTATTTTAACTAAATAGTTAAATTAGGAAAATTTACCAATGAAAGACGGGAGTAAGGGAAAATGATGTAAAATTTAGTTTCAAAGCTGTTCTATTTTTCAATCATACCCCCTCTGTTCCAAATATTTTTATCTGAATTCTTATTCAGTTTCATTAGCCTTTCTAATTTAACATGATATTTTATTATATTAAAACTTAAATACTTGCACCCGGAGGGTGCATATATTGGCTAGTAGTAATAAGGTAATTATGAACTTTAGTTGGCCAAATTCCTAGCATAAAATTGTGCGTGCGCATTATCTCCCTTAACAAATTTGCTGGTATAGTTTTTCTTATGAGATTTTCGTAAACAATTGAATGAATAAAATACATTTCATTCTTATCGACTTAATTGTTATTAAGAACACGTTTTATGATATTTTTGTTGTGCACTCTCTTATCAACACATTTTTGTTTGTTTGAGAAATAAAATTTTTATTTTTCAACAGGTACTCTAACAGTTTCCCTGTGGTAGCATCAGTAATTAATACAAAAAATACTCAATGTTTTAATTTTGTAAAATACAGAGTAATAATAGTTGTTTCGGTGGTTAAGATGTCCCTTCTTCAGGAGAAGGGACATCTTAAGCACTGAAACCGTGGTAGAGAGAAAAAATTTTCTACAAATATATATATATATATATATATATATATATATATATATATATGTGTGTGTGTGTGTGTGTGTGTGTGTGTGTGTGTGTGTGTGTGTGAGGAAAAATGAGTAATGAAAATAAATATTTTTTTAAATGTTTATGAACGCAGAGGCCGTTAGGGACAGTTAAAAATTTTGAAAGTTCTGGTGGAGAGGTATAATTTGTATTGCAAAGATAGAAATGTTATTAGTAATCATAAAACTTGTTGATGTTTGAATGAAATGTGTTTTCATGTTATTGTTTGGGGTTAGAAAAAAGAAGGAAAGAAGAAAGAAATCGGTGAAAACCGAAAAGAGTTAACCCCTCAAAATGAGCGAATGGGTCAACTAAGAAAATATGTGTTAAATAATAAATTGAAATTAAAAAATGAAATGTTAAATAAAGTGATGTGGTGATATTATTTTTAAAGAAATGTTTGCAAAGAAAAGAAACAGCATAAAGATCAGAATTATTAGATTATTTAAGGTAGAATTTAATAAGATAAAAGAGGGAAAAGATTATGAAAAAAGAGTTTGTGTAAAAAAAAAAATGGGTGCGAAAATATTTTTAAATAAAGTCGTTAATGATAGTGAGTAGGAAGAAAGAAGAAGATAGATTATTGAGGTTTAGAATAGAGGCAAATGGAATATGGGTTCATAACATTTTAAAAAATATTCTTTTTCGAACATTTGAATTTCTATTCTTGTCTCCAACTCAAAAAATAAAAATTTCACTCTGATGAAGGTCGTCAAAATCTTTCTGTGTACGGAACATTTTATACATTTTTCCTATTATTATTATCATCATCATTTCAACTCCATCTGATTATTTTAATAATTATAATAACGTAAATCCGTATACATTTTGATAAACAGACCGAAACACATGTGTAAGTGATATCGATTAAAGGTGATATCGATAAAATTCATTTTTATCCATCTACATTTTTTTTCTTTACTCATTTTTCCTCATATTGTCGGATTCATTTCCCATTTTCACATGTATATGTATAAGTATGTATGTATATATATATATATATATATTCTATATAAGGAATGGAAACCTCTGTGACGGCCTTTACACACAAAGCAATGTGTGTATTAAAACAGTTAAAATCCCCCTCCCATTCTGTAAGTAAAGACAGCCTAATGGTTAAGGTGCCGGACTGACACCCATCCGACCGGATTTCAATTCCGGGTGTAGGTAGCTTACAAAATGTCTAGCCACACTGAAGAGACTTGATAAGTCGAAACACGTGTCTGTGGATGACTATATATATATATATACATATTTATTTATATATTCCGATTAAAATGAATATTATGTAAAATATACTAGGGCTTCAACGACTTAAAGAAGTTGAGATTTTTCATCAATAGTTTTTACTTATCGTTTGAATCTTAAAATATTTATTAACATTTTCTGAAGAGTGAAATGCGAATTACTTTTCCTACCAGAGTTCATTCATCTTCCTTTAATATTTATGTTGCAGCTTATAAAACATCCACAGATTAACTTTGTTAGTGATTAGTGAGATTTTTATCAGGTAACTAACAACCAGCCAACATGATATTCAACGATACAGTAAAGATCAAAAAACCATTACTGTTGATAAAAAAGAAAGAATGAAAGAATTAATGATAATCTTGATTTTAACCCTCTCTCTAACGTTTTGTTAGAGAGAGAGGGTTAAATGAAGATTATCAATACTTAATTTCCAGATTATCTGGTGTCGCTTAATCGCATATTTCTTATTTGTCCGATCTTATTTCGCCCAATTTTAAAAATGAAACTTTCCAAGTGCCTTTTACGTTGTTTAAGTGTCCAACGTAAAATTAAGATTAATTGAAAAAAAAAGAAGTTACATGTTTGTTTTTATTTATATATATATATATATACATATATATATATATGTGTGTGTGTGTGTGTGTGTATTCCGATTAAAACCATTACAGAAATATTATATAAAATATACCAGGGCTTCAATGACTTAAAGAAGTTGAGATCTTTAAGATATTTTCATTAATAGGTTTTACTTATCGTTTGAATCTTAAAATATTTATTGACATTTTCTGAAGAGTGAAATGCGAATTACTTTTCCTACCAGAGTTCATTCATCTTCCTTTAATATTTATGTTGCAGCTTATAAAACATCCACAGATTATCTTTCTTAGTGATTAGTGAGATTTTTATCAAGTAACTAACAACCAACCAACATGATATTCAACGATACAGTAAAGATCAAAAAACCATTACTGTTGATAAAAAGAAAGAATGAAAGAATTAATGATAATCTTGACGTTTTGTTAGAGAGAGGGTTAAATCAAGATTATCATACTTTTACATTTTGAACTATTTCCTCAATTGCTCCTAAGTAAACTTATCAAACGTTGTAATTTATATATATCTCGGGAACCGAATCCGAGCAGGTTCCCGAGTGCGACAAGAAATACCTGAAGAAGGCCGGAGGGTATATCGGCCGAAACGTTGTACAAATAACAATGAAGATGGGGACAATAGTCCGAATAACGCAGATAATACTAATCTTCAAGCCTCATCTCAAACATTCAGAGAAATTGATACGCTTGTTCTTAAATTGTCCGTCTGTTATCATCCTGCAACACTCTCTGGTTAAAAATGAGACCATCCAAGATCCAATGCAGAAATGTAAATCCAGATTATCTGGTGTCGATTATCGCATATTTCTTATTTGTCCGATCTTATTTCGCCCAATTTTAAAAATGAAACATTCCAAGTGGTTTTGCGTTGCTTAAATGCCTAACGTAAAATGAAAATGAATTGAAAGAAAAAGAAGTTACATGTTTGTTTTATTTGTAATATTGAAAGTGCAAATCACTGCGCTAATAATTAAATCATCCACTGTGGCATATTCACAGGTACTAATAGTATTATTTTTTTTTCATTTAGTTTCAACTAAATTAATAATTGAAAATATCATGTTATGTATTATTTTACGCAGATTATCTTCTGACGTATGGCTTTACGCGAAAACCAGGAGAATGAAGAATATACGTTTTACTGCAACGACACCTAGCAGCAAGAAAAGTGTTTTTTTGTTTTGTTTTTTTTTTTGTTTTTGTTTTTTTCATTCTTATGTCACCTTAAGGTTACTTAGTGTGTTCCGGTTGTATGTCAGCCTGTACAATCATTTTTCAGCTTGGACTTTAAAAGACACCAACTGAACCTCTGTATAGGCGTAAGACCTCCCCCTCCCCCGACACGCACACATCTTGGCCGTGGGTGGCAAACCGTAATGTGGTGGCTGGGCAATACATAACATGCAACACTCCACTTTAGACCTTACTTAGACGGGCGGTCGAACCATATATACGAAGAGACGGGAAACATCGAAACACGGTGTCTGTGGATGACTTATTATATGCTCCCAAAACTCGGTAGAGCTCTATAGGGGTTATTTAATTTACTTTCACTGCCAGCATATAGATAGCAATGATCGTCTGTTTATAGACTGGGTCTCTCTGGTGATCGTAAAATATATAAACAAATGTATGTATTTAATAGTTTAAACATCAACCCTTTACGGCAGCTGTAAAATGGCTGAAAAGTTTATATATATATATATATATATATATATAATATATATTATATATATATATATATATATATATATATATATATATATTGTTTCTACTTGCAATAAATGTATCAGAGAAGAAATGCCAAGCGAGAAATAAGGTACCATGATATTCTGAGATTTTTACTTATCTTGCAACTAAACATTTCCACATAACGGGAGCCGAGAAAAGAAACCGTGGCTACTTAACTAAAAGATTATATAAAAAATATAAAAATATAATAAATATAATAGATTCTTCAATAATTTTTCTTGGTTGTTTGGATATTACGGCATGTCCGCCCTTGGGTTATTCATGCCAAAGACACTTCGTTTTTTTTTTGTGTGTTTTTTTTTTCATTCTTGTTGGATATTC
This sequence comes from Doryteuthis pealeii, assembly GCA_023376005.1. Classification (NCBI taxonomy): domain Eukaryota; kingdom Metazoa; phylum Mollusca; class Cephalopoda; order Myopsida; family Loliginidae; genus Doryteuthis; species Doryteuthis pealeii. The sequence goes on along the minus strand of CM042144.1, from coordinate 1,774,536 downwards.
AATTTTTAAACTCAATTTTTTTTAACACATTTTTTTAAACTCATATTTTATCTATTAATCCCATATGAAAATGTTAAGAATCGTTAATGTCTCTAATAATAAATGCGAATCCCATTTTTTTTCAAATTTACTCCTGGTTACGCCATGCCCTAGTATCTATATGGTTGTCCCAACACTATTGCAAGCCCCAACACTTTTTATCCTATATGTGCTAGAAGGCGATGACTGAGAGGCTTAGTGTCCTGAGTATGACGATAAATTCTATCTGATAATGAAGTTCCAGTTCCGGGGCTCTGGGTTATGTTGAGTACCCGGTCGACAGCATTATCCCTATGTCCACTCGGATCTGGAATGGTAGTACCTTTTAGGGTCCCATCTAGAAGTTAAATAGAAAAAATGTGTTATAAATGTGTTTTAATATGAGTTTTTAAAAATTGGGTACGCATCAACAACGTCTTCTGCATAAAATGTAATATTCATTTATAATAATTTACATTCATAATTGCATAAAAATGTGTTATAAATGTGTTTAATATGAGTTTTAAAAAATTGGGTACTCATCAACAACGTCTTCTGCATAAAATGTAATATTCATTTATAATAATTTACATTCATAATTGCATAAAAATGTGTTATAAAATGTGTTTAATATGAGTTTTAAAAATTGGGTACTCATCAACAACGTCTTCAGCATAAAATAACCCAACAAGGGTTGACATGCCGTAAAAACCAACCAACCAACTAACCAACCAATCAACAATAATTTTTTTTTCACTTGATTCGAATGTTTCCTGTCGGTGACAATTCTCTCTACCTGCTCTGAATTTGTACCCCATGGACTTCTTTTCACACGTGTTCAAGGTCGACCGGCTCCCAGGTACAGTGATGCGGGCGCCCCTCGTCAAAGTTTGGCACAAGGCCCTCCGATCCGTTTTTCTTTCTCAGTGTAAAATATTTGACCAAATTCAAAAATGATGTTGACAGTTGGAAGGTTTTCCCCTGAGAGAGAGAGAGAGAGAGAGAGAGAGAGAGAGAGAGAGAGAGAGAGAGAGAGAGAGAGAGAGAGTGATTGAATTGGCGCCGCATCAATCACTTAGGGAACCCGAATTTCGAGGATGAACGCGCTCAGTAAGCCTCTTTCAAACGTTTGTTCTCAAGGGTGGACATGTCCCCGCCCAATGTAATTAACAGCTATATGGTTGAAATTTACGAGAAAAGCTGAGCCTGTCTCTTTCTGAACTTGAAATTCATAAGCACAATTATTGTCAATCATGGTAATCGGTCTGTCTTACAAGTTTCAAATAAAATGATCGACAATATCGGGTTATGTCTCTGTTTCTTTATCTTTCTCTTGCCGTCCATTCGATTCCGACATCACTCTTGGCATGACCTCCTCACGATATCCGGTATTCTACCAGAGCTGTTCAATGTAAGTTTGATCGGCTAATCGGCCTTCTTGCGTGTCCATATCAGGGTGTCCATAGAATAAGATAGGATGACACTTTCTAGCTAGCATAATGTCTCAGGTGATCATTGACACAAAACACTTAATGTGGTCTACTTTTAATCGAACTGACTGCCAATAGTATGACCACATTAATATATATATAGCAAATATATGCACCCTCCGGGTGCAAGTATTTGAATTTTAATGTAATGAAATATGTTAAATTTGAAATACTTTTGAAACTAAATAAAAATCCAAATAAAATGATTTGAAACAGAGGGGGTATAATCGAAGAATAGAACAACTTTGAAACTAAGTCTTCCATCATTTTCCATCACTCCCTCCTTTTATTGCTGAATTTTCCTAATTTAACTATTTAGTTAAATTAGGAAGTAAAGAATAAAATTACTGTTATTTCTTTATATTAAAGGATTTCTCTTAAGATTTATCCCCGAGTTTTTTGCTCATATTCATTAAGAAAAAAACAAACAATTAGAAATCAATAATACCAAGCGCATATTTAATAAAATTAAACTTTTAATATCAATATGCAAATTAGCTTTCCTGTTCACATTGTAATCCGCTATTTTGTTGCATATATAAATACAATTGCATGTTATTAGAATGTAGATAAAGTCAAAAGTATTAATAAGGTATAACAATTTTATCAATAACTGAGGTTTAAATAAAAATAAATTCATGGTGAATGTGACGTCAATAATTAAGGGAATAGTGACTTGAGTAGTGATTTAGTTTCGGCTTCAGACAGACAAACACACAATCTCCATTATAATAAGATATATAATAAAGATAATCTACTGAGTCAGACGAACCTACTATTAGTTTCGCATAAAGCTCTTCAGGGCTAAAATCTGACTGAAGAAGAAAAGGAGCAAGACCAATAAATACTACTAACCACATTAATCATTTAAATTATCAAATCATACTGACCAATAAAAACACAGAACGCTATAAGTTTATTGTTTAATTAAAAAATATTTAATTTCTATATTAACTGATTTTTTTAAATTTATATATTATTTAGAATCAAGCAGATTTGAAACAATAAATAAGTGTAAGCACTACTTAGGTATCGAGCACTTTTTACAAATTAGCTTCTCCTAGCGGTTATATGAATATATATATATATCTTATATACATATATATACATATAAATTGTTTTTTCTTTTGGCCAAATACTATACCAATAGATTATTTTTTGTTGGTACGAATATCTTGGTCTTTTCTTTTTTTCAAAAATTTTTTTCTTCCTGGTTGATGTTTGGTAGTATATTTTTACAATCAAACTCTCTGACGGTTTTTTTTCTCTCCGCAAGGATCTACCAACACGCTTGGTATATTAAATTATATATATATATATATATATATATATATATATATATATATATGTGTGTGTGTGTGTGTGTGTGTGTGTGTGTGTGTGTGTGTGTGTGTGTGTTGAAAATTTGTTTGTTATTTTTGGAATTCCGATATAGATATATATATATATATTTTTACTTGTTATATTTATCTACTCATTTTTTTTTTCGTTTGTTCTATTTTTTTGTTGTAATTTTTGTAATTTCGGTATTGATAAAAAAAAATATAAATATATATATCAACAGCGAAATTACAAAAGTAACTAAAAAAAGTAATTAAAAAAGTAAAAATAAAATAAAATAAATAAATAATAAATAGATAGATAAACAAAAACGAAATAATAATAATAATAATAATAATAATAATAATAATAATAATAATAAATGAGTAGATAAATATAACAAGTAAAAAATATATATACAATCTATACCGAAATTACAAAATAACAAACACATTTTCAACAATGTTTTTTTTTTAATTTAATATTGTAATGTCATTCATATATATATATTGTAATACAGGTACAAGTATTAACCTACTCGAGTTTCACCATAAGGATCTCCAGGGTTAAATTCACTGGACTAATCAAGATATTGATTAATCCAGTGGATTACACGTGTGTGTATTTCGCGATAAACGGTTCGGTTTATTTCTAAATTTTCTCTACTAAAGTATTGAGCACGTTTTATTTGTTATATCGCTTCCTTACCTTTCTAAATTTTGCATCAACTAACCATTGTGACCATCTTCACCGGTAAGTCACCTTTTCCAAAATAACACACACACACACACACATTATATATATATATATATATATATATATATATATATATATATATATATATATATATAATAATAATAATAATAATAATAAAATTCGAAGGCAATACAATGCGTATAAAATAAAGACAAAAAGATCTTTTTGTCTTTTTGTCTTTATTTTTTACGCATTGTATTGCCTTCGAATTTTATTATTTTATAACATACTTAACAATGCTTCAAGCAAATTACCAATTACTTTTTATATTATATATATATATATATATATATATATATATTATATATATATATAATAATTTTTTTTGCTAATATAGATTTTTTCGACCAGTACTCAATATGAGCCCATTCTACAACAGAAAAAATTTAAATAGGGAAAATATTTTTAATCTTTTCATTCAGTGAAAACTCTCTTCTCCCTTTTTAACTGGTCTTATAAAAGAGAAACAAAAAATATTTTATCAATTCGAGTTTTCTTTTTTGTTGTAGGCTATCTGATGAGTTGGCTCACTCTGAGTTCTGGTCGAAATAAATTTACAATATCCAAATGACGGCTTGTTGAGTTTTTCTTTCTTTGAGTATATATATACATATATACATATATATCAAGAAAAATCAATCTCTGTATGTACATTTCAGCCTATTAGGCCTCATCAGCAGAGCTATAGACAGGAAGACCGCTTTGTGTGAGACTATATAACACGGACAGCTCTGTGCGGATACAGGATGCTGCACAGAGGACCTCCCGACAATGATGAGTGATAGGGACGGATGGAGAGACATTGTCATGGATATCCGTACAAACAGCGCGACATGATAATATATATATATATATATATATATATATATATATGGGGAGGGGTACAGATATGGGGGGGTTTGGGCATTAGTATGAAGCATTAAAGAATAATTATCAGAAACTCGGTTGTTTTGGCGTAGAGTTCGTTTATTTAGCAAATTTTCAGGATTTTTATAAACTAATCCCGAAAATTTACTAAATAAAACGAAACTATACTCAAAAACAACCGAGTTTCTGATATTTATTTTATTTAATGCTTCATACTAATGCCCAAACCTGATATATGTACTTCCCACAACGGATGCATATACCTAAATAAGCACAAATATATATATACTACGAGAAGCATACGGAGACCCTTAGACACACTAATATATATATATATATATTATATTATATATATATATATATATATATATATTATATAAGATGATTAAAGAAAAGAAAGAACAGAATGGAATATAAAAATGATTTAATCAATATCACTTACACATGTGTTTCGGTCAGTTCATCTCTGTGTACATGGTTCAAACTATTATTATCATTAAATAAACAAATGAAATGAAATAATAATAATAGAAAAATGTGAAAATATTCCGCGCACAGAGAAGATTCGACCTTCATCAGAGTGAAATTTTATTTGAATGAAAAAATTCGTTGGGGAAACACAGAAATTTTTTTAGAAATGTTCGAAGAGAATTTTTTTTTTTTAAATCACTTTTGGAACGCTGAAATAGAACCGTTAGAATTTGAATATTTTATATATATTTTATACATTCTTCCTCATATTGTCGGATTGATTACCAATTCCATTTTTACATCGCACGCAACATCCTTACGTAATTTCCATCTAGCTTATTCTTTAGGCGCTTCGTTAGGGTCCAAGTGGTGCTGCCATACAGTAACACTGATACTACTACTGCTTGCAAGTACTGTCCCTTTAACATATCAGTGAGATCAGATTTCCATATGACTGATAATCTATCTAGAGTGGGGAAAATAAGTATTTAATCCCCCGCTGATTTTTCAACTTATTTCCCCCCACTGCATACCAGACCCTGCTTTTCCTATGCGTATGTTAACGTCGCTTTCTGTGGATGTGATATTGCTATCTAGGTAGTGTATTGTTCGCCGATTTTAGAAGCTTACCATCGATTAAAAAGACAACGTCTCTTCAACTCAACTCCTGTTATTCGTTTTCTGTTTGTGTTTTATTCAGAGTTCATTTCAGCATTAATTTCTGTGTATGTGATATTGCTATCTAGGTACGTGTATTGTTCCGCCGATTTTAGAAGCTTACCATCGATTAAAAAGACAACGTCTCTTCAACTCAACCTCCTGTTATTCGTTTTCTGTTTGTTTTATTCAGAGTTCATTTCAGCATTTTAACTTTCTGTGTTTATGTGATATTGCTATCTAGGTACGTGTATTGTTCCGCCGATTTTAGAAGCTTACCATCGATTAAAAGACAACGTCTCTTTCAACTCAACCTCCTGTTATTCGTTTTCTGCTTTGTGTTTTTTCAGAGTTCATTTCAGCATTAATTTTCTGTGTATGTGATATTGCTATCTAGGTACGTGTATTGTTCCGCCGATTTTAGAAGCTTACCATCGATTAAAAAGACAACGTCTCTTCAACTCAACCTCCTGTTATTCGTTTTCTGTTTGTGTTTTATTCAGAGTTCATTTCAGCATTAACTTTCTGTGTATGTGATATTGCTATCTAGGTACGTGTATTGTTCCGCCGATTTTAGAAGCTTACCATCGATTAAAAAGACAACGTCTCTTCAACTCAACCTCCTGTTATTTGTTTTCTGTTTTGTGTTTTATTCAGAGTTCATTTCAGCATTAATTTTCTATCAAGGTTACTCGAAAGACCCCTCGGTTACAATACTAAACTAAATATTTGACAGTAACTCGTTACGCTAATTCTTTACATATTCTACCATCATAACATCTGCCTACCCTCAAAAAAAAAATATATATATATATGTGTGTGTATATGTATATATATATATTTCCCAACGAATTATATATATATATATATATATATATATATATATAATATATTATTCCAACGATTTTTTCATTCAAAAAATGTTCACTCTGATGAAGGTCGATTCTTCTATGTGTGCGAAATATTTTCACACACATAAACTGACCGAAACACATGTGTAAGTGATATCGATAATGTGATAATCGATTAAATTCATTTCATCATTACATTATTTTCTTACTCATTTTTCCTCATATTGTCGGATTCAATTCCTTTTCCATTTTCACACACACACAACACACACACACACACACACATATATATATATATATATATTATATATATATATATATATATATATATATATATATATATATATACTTAATATTTTAAAAACATTAGTTCCACTACAGCTGTCAGTGGCCGAAGGGATAAGATATCAGGCAGCTAAACGGTCAGTCTGACTTTCGACCCTAGCCAAGGATAGCTGTGTCTAGCCACACTGAAACACGTGTCTGTGGATGACTTATTAATATTTATATATATATATGCGTGTGTGTGTGTAAAACACAGTCCGTTGGCTGGAGCTTGGTCATTAATGATCGTTTATTCAATGCTCTTGTATTTTCTTTGTCTTTCAGAATGAAGATTGCATATTTTCTTGGCATTGAGCTGAAACCTTTTGACATCTCTTCTCTCGAATCTTCATCACTAATTTATTCTCACTCTACAGATAAGTCTTTTGTGCCATTGATTTCTTTCAATATTAAAACTAACAGTTGTATCAGACATATTACGTATATTTATACACACAAAAATCTTTTACTAACAACGACTATATCGATACCGAATTGTACGTACGACGTTACTGCTAGCGCTTTTCAAAAGATATTTTGTCTTAAAAACAAATCGGTTTCATAAAAAATGTCGACTAAAATATTTATTATTCTAACTAGCAAGAAAATGTGCCCCCCGCCGGGTGTAAGTATTTAAATTTTAATCTAATAGAATATATTAAATTAGAAAGATTGGTTTGTTTGGTTTGTTTTATTTTATGGCATATCAACCTCGGTTGGTCATTTAATGCCGACAAAGTTGTGAAATAAATTCATACTTAATGCATAATACAATTTTGTTTATAAACTCATGTTTTTCTATTTAACCCATAGATGGGACCCTAACAGGTACTACCACCCGGGTCAGAGTGAACTAGGGAGCAATGGTGATGAAGGGGTGCTCCACATTCCCCAAACCTCCAAAACTGGAACCTCACCATCAGAGTTTAACATCATTCCCAGGACATGTAGACCCTCAGTCACCGCCTTCTAGCACCCATATGATAAAAGGGGGTTGGGGCTTGCCATAAGGGCAATAGGGTTGGGAAAATCATATAGGTGCTAGGGCTTGACGTGACCAGCCGATTGATCAGAGGGGGCCTCTCCGACCGCCCGTCTAGCCCAAGATAGGGCCAAAGTGGAGTATTGCAAGTCATGAACTGCTCATCCACCCGGGCTCTATTCTTAAGCATCATGGGTCGCCACCCACGGCCAACAGGTGGTCCCATTGGGGGAGTCTTACCCCTCTGCAGAGGTGCAGTCGATGCATTCTCACGCCCCACCGACAGGGCGGAAATTAGAAAGACTAACGAAATTAAATAAGAACGCTTGTAAAAGATTACGCTTTTTTAATTATATTCTTATTAGTTTCTGTACAAAATTATTCATAGAATTGGTTTTAATACGTTGGAGAACAAAACAATAATTAGATATCAATAACACCAAGTAATTATTTATTAAACCAGGATTTGTTAACACCATTATGCAAATTAACCACAGTATATATTAGTATAAACCTTTATCACTTAGTTATGAATAAGATACATTGCAGTATTTTAAACACACTAATAATTTGGGCTATTTTGAACAAATTAACTAAAACTTTCATAGAGACATCGTTGATGAATATGATATATTCTATGTATTGGGGATTTTGACCATACTTTAAATACTCATTGATAAGCTTATGCAATATATTAGCTTATTGTAACGTAAGCAGTGACGTGGTTTCGGTTGCAGACCGACAGACACCGAATCTCTATTATAATAAGATGTATACACATGAAAGCCTTTTTTATTATCAACAACTATATCGACACTGAATTGTATGTACGATTTTACAGCTATCGCTTTTCAAGACATTTTTTACATCACGATTGTCGTTCTGAAATAAATCTGTTCATAAAAAAATGTCTACAAAATATTTATTATTCAAGTATCTTATAAAAATCTTTATAATGCCGTGTTATCCATAGATATTTATCGCTGTATTGATAGGAATAAGAAACATTTCCTGGTTGTGAATTTAGAGACAAAGTTTGTATATGATAATATATTTTATTATACTAAATACGTTAACGCATGGTTTTCATACTGGCGTATCGCATATAAATTATGTATAATTGATACAGATCAACTCTGAAACTACAATATTTAGCCGACCCATGTCATATATATATATATATATATATATATATATATATATATATATATATATATATGTTGAAAAAAGAAATAAAGGAAAGAAAGTATAGAATGGATAAAATAGGATATTTTAATCAATTTTACTTACACGTGTTTCGGTCAAGAGTTTATCCATGTGTACATTATTCAAACTATTATTATTTTTAAATAAGCAAATGAAATGAAATAATAATAATAATAGAAAAAATGTGGAAATGTTCCACACACAAAGAAGATTCGACCTTCCTCAGAGTAAATCCTTATTTTTTTTAATGAAATTCGTTGGAAAGCGGAGAATTTTTGAAATAGGAATAAGAAACATTTCCTGGTTGTGAATTTAGTGAATATATATATAAAGATAATAAAGGTGGTATATGTCTAAGCTGACAATGCTCAACATCGTTGAGTAGTAGTCCGCGTGGAATGCTCAATGTATGATAATGTGATAAGTATATATAGACTAATATTTATAGTATTGATAAAGAAAAGGGGATTTTCAAAGATGAGAATCTTTTGGTTGAAATAAATCTATGACCGTTTGTAAGCTGACCGATATTTATTCATTTCTTTATCAATCTTATATATATATATATATATATATATATATATATATATATATATATATATATATATATATATGTGTGTGTGTGTGTGTGTGTGTGTGTGTGTGTGTGTGTGCGCGAGCGCGCGCATGCGAGCGTGTGTGTGTGTGTATTTTGCAGGACCTGTGGATATACCACACTATGATAATTTTATTATTACAACTTTTGATATGTTTAATTAAGAGCTATTGCTAAATAGTTCAATATATAAAAAGTATAATAATCTTGATTGAATATTCTCTACTCTTTTTTCACTACTATCTTTCTTTCTTTCTTCTTTCTTTCTCATTATATTTTTTCTGTGTGGCATGTATTTTTCCTACCTTTCGTTCTTTATAATAAAAACGGAATGGTCCATTATTTAGCTGAGGTGACGACATTCATACGAAATAAGAATTCGTCGGATAAGCAACACTAGATAATAAGGATTTCTATTTGTGCATACCATCTTGGACAAATTTGGCGGCCTTGCTTTTACCCATTGTGTGTTGCAAGATGATAACGGTCGTACAATATAGGAACCAGAATATATATATAATATATATATATATATATATATATATAGATAGATAGATAGATAGATAGATACTACCACCTCCGTTGCACGAGATGATGTGACACACGGTCAATATCTTAAGCGAAGTTTAACAGGTTTGCAGTCAAAGTTGTCCTTCTCCTACACTGGTTACCTTGCCAAAGTTAAAGAGCACAATCTTCTCTACTGTTTACACATAGTTGGGGGGAGAATAGTTAGATGCATATCTTTCCCAAGGTTATTAGTGCTATATGAATAGCCTTGTTGAGGATTTGAACTCGGTTTGACGAGTCCATTTCCTACTACTCTAACCATTACACCACGTACCTCCAACCCACGCCAGACACCCCAACTTACACTTAGATAGATATGTGGACAAGGGCTGGGCATATTAACATTGCTAATAATTCCCTATGCGGGGGTTACCTGTTTTTATCTCAGTGACCCTTCCTTAAAATGCTTCCCTTTATGTCTGATCTGCATATAGCGTAAACCTGAACATGTGTAAGATTCAAACCAGATGACATGATTTAATCAAAAGCCTTCAAGTGGAAAAACGCCCAGAGATTTTTGTCTACATTTGTTGAGATTCATTTTTTTGCTGCTGTTTTTTGGTCGGCCATGTTTTGAAAAATGTTTATTTTAAGAAATTTCTAAATATTCACGAAACATCCGCGTTTGGCACTTGTTCATATCGCATGGAAGATTGAAGAGAGCCTCATCTATATATCAAGTGCTTCTTAACAACACACTTCACTTTTATTATATTTCTGACAATCTAGACTTTATCCAATAACGACAACAACTTACCGGTTCCAAGCAATTTACCAAGACGAATCGTGAATACGTCGAGTTCCAGTGAGAACAGCGGTTCATCATAATGCTGATGCTTCAATATAGGAATAAGTAGAGGTTTACAATTAGCTTTTAATATTATAAATATTTTAATATATATCATATATATATATATATATTATATTTTAACAATGGAAAGGAGTAACCTACTCGAGTTTCATCGATTGGTTCTTCAGGGTTACTTTAGTTAAATTAATCGAGTTTTCGATTAATCTTAGGTGTTATAAACATGCCCGTTGAAATCCAACGGGCATGTTTATAACACCTGAGATTAATCGAAAACTCGATTAATTTAACTAAAGTAACCCTGAAGAACCAATCGATGAAACTCGAGTAGGTTACTCCTTTCCATTGTTAAAATAAATTTATGCTCTACATTGTATTGAGCACTTTGTATCTGTTTTTTCTCAACCTTAGCCTCTGGATATTGTGCGCTTCCAACGATCGTACTTATACCCACCGGTAAGTTACTACTCATACATATACAAATATATATATATATATTGATAGATATAGATATAGATATATAGATAGATAGATAGATAGATAGATATGAAATGTAATGATTGGGATAGGATGTGAAAAGTTAAGATAGATAAATGGATATATAAATATATAGTTCGATATGAAATAACTGGGATAGATGTGAAAATATCGAAATAAAGAAATAGATAAATAGATGGATAGATATGGAATAAATGATATAGAGGTGAAATGACAAAATAGATAGATAGATAAATTAATAAATCAATAGATATAGATAGATAGATAATGAAATAGTTTGGATGGATACGTAAAGTTTAAGATGAATTTGGTTGATTAAAAGAATGACATATATTTTCCATTGATATCAACAGTTACTAGGTATGTATTTAACCACCCCTCCGCACGAGTAGGATGCGCCAAAAGTTGTCCTGCACTTAGAATTGTTCCCATACCAAAGATAAAGACTTAAGTCTTTACCTGGAGGGAAGATATTTGTCAAATGACACTGGGATATAAATTAACATGCCTACATTTTGTTGTTGGGTAGCTAGCACCCCTTCAGCACTCTAGCAAATGGACTGACTCATAGCCATAAAGTATACTACGATTAAAGTAGATTAACTAGCTGAATAATATTCAGATTGGCTTTGCTGCGATGGCTATACCGAACTGACCCTCCACTTTAGAGTGATTGTGTTTTGTTAATTGTTTGTACTTACTTGTTCTGCGTTTTTATGTATCCGTTTAGCACCGTCCATGAGCTGGTTTCCACAGAAGGACGTCGCTTATGAGTTATTCCTTACTTCTCCAGCAGTGTCTAGCATGACTAGCTCTGTGCAGATACTGCATGCTGTACAGAGGACCTCCAAGTGTCAACAAATGATAGGGATGGTTGGCAAGAGATTGTTATGGATATCCATGCTGCTGGCATGTCATGATAATGACGATGAAATATTCTTATATGCATAAATGAGCTTATCAATTGACTGGCCATGTCAAGCCCTAGCACCTATATGATTGTTCTAACCCTATTTGTTACATAATCATTAGATACCTAATGATTATTACAATAGTGTAGAAATCATTATGGCAATCAGTACAGCTGATGGCCTTGAGAGTGAGTGACAATGCTTGACCTCACTCTGACCTTGCCTTGCGGGATAAACCGTGAGAACCGGGAACCCCAATAGAAAGCCCCCTTCCGGTTGAAGGGTAAGCAACTCAGTCAGTTAGAGTTAGAACCTAGAAATAAATACACTCAAAATTTGAACATGCAAAATTAGACAGTCTTCATTATCATTATTAGTACAAAATAAAAAACACCCTCCGGGCGATGTAAAAATAGATTTTTGAAACATGTTGCCTGAGAGGTGGGAGTAAAAAATTCAATGTCAGCGAGTTTGTACTCTAAGTAAGTAAAATCATCAAATTCATTGAAGGATTAAAAAATAAAACAATTTGCAATGTAAACTTTAAATATCTATTAAAATAAAGAAACTATATATAGATATATAATACCGGTGATGTATTTATTAAAACTTGTTTTAAAAAACAATGAGGACTGTGTAATGTTGCATGTTCAAATTTTGAGTGTATTTATTGAATAAATACACTCAAAATTTGAACATGCCAAAAATCGTAGAATAAATTTTATTCTGTTATAACGATTTTGGGTAATATGATGTAAGCAGTGACGTAATTTTTGTTACAGACAAAAACCGGAAGCGAATCTCCATTATTAATAGATAGATATATATCCGTTATCCCATCGTGATCTAATGATTAGCAAACTAGTCCTGCAGATCGATAAATAGCTAGCTGTTACTTAATAAATGGCAACATTTATTTGTGTATCTTTCCACTTCACAAAACAACACATTTAGATATCAATTTGTGGATCAGATTTTTTTCTATCTGATCCAGGATGCATAACCTTTATTCCATAGTTAATCTGTAGTAGTCATCACCTCCTCCCTATGTTTGGGCTCTTGTCAAAATATAATATTTTATTATGTTTTTTTTTCTTGTTTCATCTGTTATTCGCCATATCTGTTTTTGCTGATTCATAATATTCAACTTGAAATATTATCAAAGGAAGAATCTGTATATACATATAATACGAAAATAATAATCAAAATAACAGATAGAGTAATATCGGCAATTTTTCTCTCATATCAATCTGATGATTGAAATGAAACTTCTTGTAACGAAATTCAAATGTTCCTAATTCAATATATATATATATATATATATATATATATATATATATATATATATATATATATATATATATATATTGTATTAGCTTGAAGAGGATTTTAAAGAATTCGAAACATGTATCGTGCCAACTGAAATGAATAAAAAATAACAAAATTCGAACCACTTTGCAGGATTTTTTTATTATAAACTATTCGTTTTCTCTCGTTGTATCTATAACAATCTTATATATATATATATATATATATATATATATATATATATATATATATATATAATAGATAGATAGATAGATAGATAGATAGAGACAGAGAAGAGAGAGAGAGAGAGAGAGAGAGACAGGGGCTGGTTTTGTTTAATCGGTTGAGCAGCCGCCTCGCAATCGCAAGGTTTCCGGTTCAATACCGGTCCGCACCAAGTCAGCGCATGAGTAGCACAGATTGGGTAATCTAATATGTGTGTTAAAGTAGGGAGTTGACGGTAGGTGCTGCGTTCCACCTTACCAAAAACGATTTCCTGCTCTAGCGCTAGGGAAAAGGGATATAATCGTCCGATTGATACCGAGAACAGGCCATTCTTCTAACATTACTTTACTTGATATATATATATATATATATATATATATATACACATACATATATATACATATATATATATATATATAATACATGCATATATATATATATATATATATACATACATATATATATATATATATATATATTATATATATATAGAGAGAGAGAGAGAGAGAGAGAGAGAGAGAGAGAAGAGACTGACAGAGACAGACAGACAGACAGGTCTTTGTGTTTATGCTCATTGAAGAAAAGTTATTGAAGACCTTATGTAATTTTCTGGAATAAGTTATTTTCAGGAATAGCATTGTAGCTGTTCAAGGGATTAAGAATAGGTATGAGCTAAATTCTGGAAATATTCCACGTACATTTCTGTTGAAAAGGTTGGAATATAGTGTCCAAAATAACCAATTGCGTAAGTCACATATTTGACTAAAGTAGCTAAGGCATATATATATATATATATAATATATATATATTATATATATATATAATGGAGATTGTGTGTTTGTCTGTCTGTAAGCGAAACTATATTACTATCCAAATCACAATTCCCTTTGTTATTTACATTACATTCTCCATGATTTTATTTTTATTTAAACCTCAATTATTAATAAAATTGTTTTACATCATTAAGACTGTTGACCATATCTACATTCACAGAACATGCAATTGTATTTATATAACAACAATATATGGTTACAGTGTGAATGGAAGGCTAATTTGCATATTGATATTAGAAATTTGATTTTAATAAATATGTGCTTAGTATTATTGATTTCTAATTGTTTGGTTTTATCTTATTGAATATGAGCAAAACTCTCGGGGATAAATCTTAAAAGAAATCCATTAACAAGAATAAATAACTGTCATTTTATTCTTTACTCCCTATTTTAACTAAATAGTTAAATTAGGAAAATTGACCAATGAAAGATGGGAGGAATGGAAAATGATGGAAGAGTTACTTTCAAAGTTGTTCTATTTTTCAATCATACCCCACTCTGTTCCAAATCTTTTTATTTGCATTCTTATTCAGTTTCATTAGCCTTTCTAATTTAATATGATATTTCATTATATCAAATCTTAAATACTTGCACCCGGAGGGTGCATATATTTGTTAGTATATATAATTTGAACACACACACATAAAAAAATTCTAGAGGATGAACGCTATATTGCTTTTGATCTTCTTTATAATATCCAATATTTCGAGGGGTCTCCACCATTTTTTAATCTTTGTTTTATCTTTTGTTTTAAATACACTCAGTCTGTCTACAGAAGCCTTTGAAAAATTGTGGAGACCACCCAAAATATTGGAAATTATAAAGAAGATCAAAACTATTACAACGTTTATAATTTTTTTGTACGTATATATATATATATATATATATATATATATATATATATATATATGAAATTTAACATACTGTCGGATTAATTTCCATCTATTTTTCATATATATATATATATATATATATATATATATATATATGGATCAAAATAACATGGAACCGCTCCCTTCCTCTCATTTAAATAGAACCAGTTACACACAGACAAAGACAGATGGAATTCTTTGAAGATATATTAAATAATGATTCAGTAATCAATGATAAATTCAACAATTCTAATCCACAGAGATTTGAAATTCCTTGAAAGTCTTCAGTTTTCTTAGGAACATTGTTTGAATGAATCAGGGAATCAATTATGCAAATTCCTTTAGGCAGCTCTTCCGGAAATTATGGTATTCATCGCATGGTTTATAAATTTGGTGGAGCAAGCTCGTAAACTGGAATTATACAATGGTTCCCAGGGACCTTGAACATTGTTCTTAGCTATTTCTTTACATATTATGTATTCGGTTAAGAGCAAATATTTAGCATTCCATAATTCAGTGAGTAAATAGAAAAACCTGAAGTACTCCACTAGATCAGTTTTATTCTTGATAGTGAAGTCGGCGTTTCAACGTTTTGGTTTTTTCAACCTTCATCAGAACTTGAAGTAGGTGAAATGTGATTTTTTTTTTGAAGTTATCCACCATCAACACACAACATTTCCCCTACCACGTCTTGATGAAGATTGCAAAAACCGAAACGTTCGACTTCAACACTAAAAATAAAATTCAGCTTTTGCACTACCTCGAGTTTTCAATTTTCTGCATACGGTCGTATTTAATTCCATATTTTACTCTTAGGTGCTTTGGCATTGACCCTTCCAGTTGGGAAAATTTGGCCCAGGATCACCCTCGGTGGCGGCAGACTCTCCCTAGGGGACTGTTCATGTCAGAAGTCGCCCTGACGCAACACCATGAAGCTAAACGGCCTAGAAGAAAGCAGCGACAACAAAGCACCGGCAAATCAACATCTTCATGGGCAGCCTTCAAATATTATTTTAAGTTCAAATGCATTTGCACTTAAAGCCCCCACGTCACCTGACGAATGTTTGCGGTTACGCGTGCATGAAACCAAATGGTCGTGACTGTTCCTATGTCATCAAATAAATAAATATATAAAACCTTTATATATTTATTTTATTATATTATATAATAGCTCTATTTTTTATATTGAGCACTCTCCCAATAATACTGCACTTTGGCCCACCGTTCCAGTAAAAGCTGTAGTATATATATATATATATATATATATATATATATATATCATTCATCATCATCATCATCATGGCGCGCTGTTTGCACGGATATCCATGACAATGTCTCGCCAACCCACCCTATTATTCATCGACTCGGGAGCTCCTCAACGCAGCAGCCAGCATCCTTACATAGTTGGTCAATGTAGGTTCTGATTGGGCGGCCCACATTAGCGTGCCCATGTGCCGGCCTCCACAGTAGTACGTCGCTTATGAGCTCATCCTTTCTTCTTCAGCAGTGTCCTGCATGCCTAACCCTCCTTACTCGTATGGTTTGTGAGATGGGGGGCAAGTGGCCATACAGTTGCTTCTTTGTGGGGTGCTGCTTCCACGACTTATTCAGAACCGCTCGCAGTATTCTTGTGCAGCTCCCATCTAGCTTATTCTCAAGGCGCTTCGTTAGGGTCCAGGTGGTACAGCCATACAGCAGTACCGACACAACCACAGCCTGGAAGAATCGTCTCTTTAGCTTGTCAGGGAGATCGGATTTCCATATGACTGATAATTTGTTGGTGGCCAACCATGCCTTTCTTATTTGTGTGTTAACATCGCTTTCTGTGGATGAACTAGTTATGAATTTTCTAAATTCTGTCATCAATGATTTTTACAAAGAATAGATCGCATTGGCTATCTGCCATTTTGTCACAGTTAGTGAGAAATGAAATATATCTTTCCTAGAGAAAGTGAAGTGAGAATATTTCGATGGTACAGCGTTTGGAAGTGAAGTGCGGCGCTTTGTCGAGGGTATAAGTGGCCTTTATGTGAGTCTGACAGCTTGTCAATGCCGAGAGCAGGCCATAATTCCCTTAGGTTTTCTTTCGACCCGACTTCCTGTGTGACTCGAATGTTCCGGCGGAGAGAACAGCTGCGCGTTATTTCACAGTTGTTCAATAATATCCTCCAAAGCTACAGGTAAAGGAAAGCAGACGGCGACATATTTAATTTCGACTCTCTTACAACTCCCATTGAAAATTATCCTATCATCACGCTTAGGAGATATTCCCCGCCCCTCCGGCATGTTATACTTTATAACAACGAAATGAATCACATATACAACAAAAGCCGATTTCAAATCGCTGAACAACAGTCTGACATCAAGAAATATACTTTAAACAAATTTGATAAATCATTACTATCTTTCCCTGTATCTATCTATCTATCTATCTATCACAATCTGTTAATATCTATCTATCTATCTATCTATCTGTCTACCTATCTATCACAGTCTGTTAATATCGATCTTCTATCTATCTATCTATCTATCTATCACAGTCTGTTAATATCTATCTATCTATCTATCACAGTCTGTTAATATCGATCTTTCTATCTATCTATCTATCTATCTATCACAATCTGTTAATATCTATCTATCTATCTATCTATCTATCACAGTCTGTTAATATCTATCTATCTATATATCTATCACAGTCTGTTAATATCTATCTATCTATCTATCTATCTATCACAGTATGTTAATATCTATCTATCTATCTATCTATCTATCTATCTATCACAGTGTGTTAATATCTATCTTTCTTTCTATCTATCTATCACAGTCTGTTAATATCTATCTATCTATATATCTATCACAGTATGTTAATATCTATCTATCTATATATCTATATCTATCACAGTTTGTTAATCTATCTATCTATCTATCTATCACAGTCTGTTAATATCTATCTATCTATCTATCTACCTATCTATCACAGTCTGTTAATATCTATCTATCTATCTATATATCTATCTATCTATCACAGTCTGTTAATATCTATCTTTCTTTCTATCTATCTATCACAGTCTGTTAATATCGATCTTTCTATCTATCTATGTATCTATCTATCACAATCTGTTAATATCTATCTATCTATCTATCACTGTCTGTTAATATCTATCTATCTATCTATCTATCTATCACAGTCTGTTAATATCTATGTATCTACCTATCTATCACAGTCTGTTAATATCTATCTATCTATCTATCACAGTCTGTTAATATCTATCTATCTATCTAGCTAGCTATCTATCTAGCTATCTATCTAGCTATCTATCACAGTCTGTTAATATCTATCTATCTATCTATCTATCTATCTATCTATCTATCTATCACAGTCTGTTAATATATCTATCTATCAGTCTGTTAATATCTATCTATATATCTATCTATATATCTCGTTAATTATATATACATGTTCACTTGTCTATTACACCCACACACACACAGACACTCACAGACACACACACACACACACACACACACACACACATATATATATATATGCTCCCAACTCCTTGTTGGTTTGAGCTCTCTGGGGTAAAAATGTTATTGTCGGTCACAAATTAAGCTTAAAATGGCAAAACTCTCCTCTAAACAGGATGTGAACTCTCTAACGGCTGTAACATACATACCTATGTATGTATTTATCAGTTAAAATCTCCCCCTTCCAGCAGGTGGCTGATGGCCGAGCGGTTAAGACGCCGGATTGATGGAAAATCAATCAGGTTACTATCCCGACCGGAGAGGGCTTGTAATGTCTAGCCACAATGATGAGACGTGATACGTCGAAACATGGTGTCTGTGAATGACATTATATACATACACACACACACACACACACACACATATATATATATATATAATATATATATATTTATATTTATATTTATATATATATATATATAGTTAATGTAGCGTGAATATGGAGCCAATGGCGCCTGGTTACCGACAGTTTCTCGTCTACGCGATCTTCAGACCAAGTCGTGTCTCTCCTTCATACAGTTCATATCTATCTATCTATCTATCTTTCTATCTATCTTCCTAACAACTAAATGAATCACATATACATCAAAAGATGTCAAATCACTTGAAAAGATACTTTAAATAAACTAGCAAAAATATGTAATTAAATAACTTATTATAATGGAGATTCGGTGTCTGTCTGTTTGTAATCGAAACTACGTCACTGCTTACGTCACAATACTCGGAAATATCAACGAATATTTAATCTATAGTCAAAATGATAAATATATAGAATATTTAATAACGATGTCTCCATGAAAATCTGAGTTAGAATTGCCTCAAAACAGCCCATGTTATTAGTGCGTTTAAAATCCTGTAAAATCTATTATATATCACTAACAAATAATGAATTACATAATATGTGGTACGGCTAATTTGCAAAAGCGGGTTAATAAATAATCATTAGTGTAATCTTTTTTATATGTGTTTATATGTGTTCGTTCTAGTTTGATATATTCTATTAAATTTAAACTTAAATATTTACGCCCGGGTGGTGCATATTCTTTCTAGTCACAGTAAATTAGTAATACTAATGACAGTAAATAAGAACGCATATGATAAGAGATTATACTTATTTATTTTTATTTAATTGATTTTATAAATAATTATACATAGTATTGTTTTGATATGCTAGAAAATGAAACAATAATATTAGAAATCAATAGCACCGAGTAAATATTTATCAAACCAAGTTTATTAAAATCAATATGCAAATTAACGACAATATTTACTAGGTATTTTTTTTCTTAATGATATATAACACACATTGCATGATTTTGACTGCATTAACAACATGGGCTGTTTTGAAGCAAATCAAACTCAGACTTTAAGAGTAGAAATTATTAAAAAATAAGATGCTAATTAAAATTGAATATATATATATATATATATATAGCTCAGTCGGTAGAACGTTCGGCTAAAAACCACAAGGTTCCTAGTCGATATCGCCGACTCAGCGTATGAGTAGCACATGGATCTGTGCGGTCAAGTAAGGAGCTGATGGTAGGTGTGGCGTTCCACCTCAGATGGTAAAACAATCTCCTTGGTCTAGCGCTATTGAAAAGGGGATAGACTCCCTTGCTGACTGGCTGATACCGACTTTAGGCCGCCCGTCTACTTTTACTTTTTTTAATATATATATATATATATAATATATATATGTGTGTGTGTGTGTGTGTGTGGTGTGTGTGAGAGAGAGAGAGAGAGAGAGAGAGAGAGAGAGAGAGAGAGAGTGAGAGTGAAGAAGAAACAACAGATTGTGAAATATCCGAGAAAATAAACGGATAGTAGATATGTTGGATTTATTTTGGATATAAGGCGTGTGACAGATGCCTACCCCTAAATATAGACTCGTTGAATACCACGTGACCACCGATAGGCATTCCTATTGCCCAATCACTGGCAGTGCTGCTGCTGATGTTGGTGTATTTATAGAGGTCTGATTCTTAATCTTGGCTCATTGCTATTCGGACCATCTTGGAGGTCGGACTTACAAAGAATACTATAACACCGGATTCTTATTGGCTTGCTTACTTACTTAGTACATCTGGAACTAAGGAGGCCGACCAGATACTTAACAGAATTGGTTCAATTAATATTTCGTCTTTATTTATTAAAAGGTTTGAAGTGCTAGTAATTGTTAGCTCCCAACGATGGATCAAATAGTCCTGTATACGCACAGAGCTGGTCAATGTACGTCTTTGCTGGTCGGCCCACACTGGCGTGCCCATGTGCTGACTTCCACTAGAGGACGTCACCTATGAGTTCGTCCTTGCTTCTCCGGTAGTGTCCTGCGTGTCTTGTCCGTCTTATCCGGATGGTTTGGGTGATATGTGACAGGAGGCCGTATAGCTGTTTTCTCGTGGGGTGTTGTTTCCACGTCTTGTTCAGGATCACCCGCAGCATTCTTGTGCAGCTCCCATCTAGTTTATTCTCTAGTCGTCTCGTTAGGGTCCAAGTGCTGCAGCCATACAGCAGTACTGACACGACAACGGCCTGGGAGAACTAAACAGTATTTGATAGGAGTACATAATATATTATAACTGTGTGATTACTGTATGATAAAACAATTAAGAATTTACACAGAAAGGGTAAATATAAACGTACAATATACACAATTCCCGGTAGGCATAAAATAACAGTAGACAGGTTGACATGCCATTAAAATATATCAATCAATCAAACATATCAGCCAAGTTTAATTTGCTTTCAAATGGAGCACAGCTGGTTTTAATTCTGCTGAAGTCTGACAATAAATAAATAATAAATAAAAATTCTGATGGTCTTTAATGAAGAATGACTAGAGTAAAAAAAAACTCAAGGAATAAAATGATAAAAAGTAAATAAAGTAAAAAACAAATACATAAAATCACTAGAATATACAAATTATATTCTAAGAGTTTTTGTATTATTTTACGTATATTTTGTTTAAAATGTCAAAACCAATTAATCCCATATATATATATATATATATATATATATATATATATATATATATATATATATATATATATATATATATATATATATATATATATATATATATATATATATATAAATATAAATAATATATATAATATATATATATATATATATATATATATATATATATATATATATATATATATATATATATATATATATATATATATATATATATATACATAATATATATATATATATATATATATATATATATATATATATATATATATATATATATATATGGGATTACATACAAGAAGACATATATCTGACCATGCTTCCATACATGCCTACAGATTTTGTAAAGAGGTTTTGGATCAATTCAAGTATATTTTGTTTAAAATATCGAAACCTATTAATCTTATATATATATATAATTATATATATTGTGTGTGTGTGTGTGTGTGTGTGTGTGTGTGTGTATATACGTCTTCACACAAAGAAATATATATTTATCTATGCTTACATACATTCCCTACATATTTTATATGAATCTTGTGTATTATAAAATGGGTTACAAACACACACAACCACGCATATATATATATATATATATATATATATATATATGAATCTGAAATACAGAAATAGATTCCTATTTTGTTTCTGACACTTATGCTCTATGGAATTGGTAAATTCTTCAAGGAGAACATTTCGTGCGAACATTAAATAAATTTCTTGAAAAGATCAATCAATTTGCTTTTAACACATATATACACCTACGCACACTCAAGTTCGTGTGTATTTGTATTATGCGCGTTGGAAAGCATGCTGTGTGTTTTCTACACGTATATGGAATTTTCTCTTATAAACAAATATATGTATCTATGAATATATGGGATTATCTTACGAAGCTTATACCTTTAAATCTATCTATGTAGGCTGGAGATGCGTCGTGTAACAGTTAGAGTGTTAGGAAATGGACTCGTCAGCCATAGTTCAATTCCTGGACGATGCTGTTTTCATTTCACATAGCACTAATACATTTGAGAAAGGTATTCATCCATCTAATATCCTTCCAGCTATGGGTAAATAATAAGGCAGACTGGGCTCTTTAATCTCTTATAGGTAACCGTCTATGGGAAGGAAAACTGAATTCAAACATGTTTGCTTAAGAAATTGACCGTGTGAATTGGTATACAATACACACCCAAACACACACACACTCACACACACACCACACACACACATATATATATATATATATATATATATATATATGTGTGTGTGTGTGTGTGTGTGTGTGTGTGTTGTGCGTGTGTCATCATCATCATGTCGAGCATGCAGCACGGATATCCATGACAATCTCTCGCCAACCTTCCCTATCATTCATTGCACCTGGGAGGTCCTCTGCGGAGCAACCAGCATCTTCGCATCAATGTAGGTCCTTGCTGGGTGCCCTACATTGCATGTCCATATGTTGGCTTCCACAGGAGAACGTCGCTTATATATATATATATATATATATATATATATATATATATATATATTATATATATATATATATATGAAAGTAAGATGAGGAAATTAATCCGACAGTATGTGGAGAAAATTTAGAAACAAACACAGGATGTTATGATGGATGTAAACTTATAATCGATACACAAGCATTTCGGTTTACAAAGTAAACCTTCATTAGAACTGTGAAAATGTGAAGAAACAAGGATTTATGTGGATAAAAGAAAATGGATGGTTTGTATGCGTTGGATGAAAAAAAATGTGTGGAAAAAAGGATCGTTACTGTTAGTTGAGTGGCGTTTCCGACACTTGTTGCCTATTCGAGATTAAAAAGCCAAGCCTCTCTACTACTTAACCCTAGCCGGGAGGAGAATAGTTTGATTACTACCTTTCCTAAGTACATTAGCGCTATGTGAAATGCAAACAGCCTCGTCCAGTATTCAAGCTTGTCTATAATATACCAAGCGTGTTGGTAGATCCTTGCGGAGAGAAAAAACCCAGCAGAAAGTTTGATTGTAAAAATATACTACCAAACATCAACCAGGAAGAAAAAAAATTTTGAAAAAAAGAAAGGACCAAGATATTCGTACCAACAAAAAATAATCTATTGGTACAGTATTTGGCCAAAAGAAAAAACAATTTATATGTATATATATGTATATAAGATATATATATATTCATATAACCGCTAGGAGAAAGCTAATATGTAAAAAGTGCTCGATACCTAAGTAGAGCCAAATAACAAAGATAATCTAATGAGTCAGACGAACCTACTATTAGTTTCGCATAAAGCTCTTCAGGGCTAAAATCTGTTTTATATATATATATATATATATATAATATATATATTATATATATATATATATGAATGTGTCTGTGTGTGTGTGTGTGTGTGTGTCCTAATCTACAATTAATGTTTTTCCTATTAAGTATATACGAATAATTATCAGATGCTAAATAAATTTAGGACGAGTTAAAAAAAAAAGAAAAAGGCAAACGGTATTAACCGATCCGCAACTGTGTACAAAATAAATCTGAAAATCAATGTTGTTGGATCCGCACCCCACCGTCCGTTGGGATTTTGTTGCACAGAAATAGAAATGAAATTTTTGAACATCCGTTCTCATTCAGCAAAACAAGAACAATTAACAATGGAATTTTCGAGCGACTTAAAAATATGCTGTCAATTATTTAAGAATATCCGATATAAAAATGAGCTCAAATGATATTTCAGGAAGCTGAGATTGCAGGATGTTAACGCCATTGTTAGAAAACCTTTTTATCCATTATCGTCATTAATGGCTTTCCTGTTCGAACATTAAAATAGGCGGGATTTACACATGAACAAGGCTGATCCTGGGATGACAGGAGATCGCTTACAAATCACAGGAAATTATTTATTTATCTAACCATCTATTTCTCTATCTAACTATCTATTTATATATCTATTTATCTCTGTTCATATCCATCTCAGTCTATTCATATATGTCTCAATATGTTCATCTATCTATCTATCTATCTATCTATCTATCTATCTGTCTGTCTCAGTCTGTTCCTATCAATCTCAGTATGTTCATATCTGCCTCAATCTATCTATCTATCTATCTATCTGTATGTCTGTCTGTCTCAGTCTGTTCCTATCAATCTCAGTATGTTCATATCTGCCTCAATCTATCTATCTATCTATCTAT
This sequence comes from Doryteuthis pealeii, assembly GCA_023376005.1. Taxonomy (NCBI): domain Eukaryota; kingdom Metazoa; phylum Mollusca; class Cephalopoda; order Myopsida; family Loliginidae; genus Doryteuthis; species Doryteuthis pealeii. Next base: position 1,749,273 of record CM042144.1, on the reverse strand, counting down.
CTATCTATCTATATGTCTGTCTGTCTGTATGCATGTCTGTCTGTCAGTCTCAGTATGTTTATATCCATCTCAGTCTATTCATATCTATCCCAGTCTCTTCATCTTTCCATCTATCTCAGTCTGTTCATATCCAACTCTATTCGTATCTATCTATCTATCTATCTGTATGTATGTATGTATGTCTGTCTGTCTGTCTGTATGTATGTCTGTATGTATGTATGTCCACACCCATCTCAATCTATTCATATCTATGTCTGTCTCTTCATCTATCTATCTATGAAGAAAGAAATGTTTATAAAATCTGACAATGAAAAAACTAAAAAATGAGTCAATTTTTCGAATTTTCTAAAACTAATGATTTCTGAGACTAGCGTGTCGTCATCACTATTTGAATTAGAAGGCTACCATTGCGTAACGTTTCGTTTTACATTTTTCTTACATTTCGAGTGTCGAGAGGAGACTTTAAACATCATAAACAAAGGCTCACAAGCTTTTGCTTGTTCCACAGTTTTCTTTTCATATAATTTACGATTATTAAGCCAGTTGAGCCCTGTTGATGGTTTAATTTAAACCGAAACGCTTTAGCGTCGGCTTTCTAAATGTCATAGATTGACATATGTTCTTGTTTTTTCGAAAGCTATTTATCTATCTATCCCAGTCTCTTCATATCTATCTAATTTTGTAAATATCTATTGTCTATCCATCTATATATATATATATATATATATATATTTATATATATATATATATATATATATATATATATGTATATCACACTTTGTTAATATCTATCTATCTATCTGTCTATTTATCTATCTATCTATACTTTATTTTAGCTTTACTTTACTTTAGGACTTTAGCATGTTCATCACCGTGTTAATTCTTTTATAGGGATTAAAGTTTATTACAATGTCAAATATCTATTTTTTCATTGGGGTCATTTAATCTTAAATTGGAAATGTTAACACAGGTAGCAAAAGGGTAGTATTGTACGTCAATAAAAGCCTAAATATTTCACTGCCTGGGTCACAGCATGAAGCAGATGCTAATCCAAAAATGACAGAAATAGCAATGTAACGAGCATAATCAGCAAGGTAACGAGCATAACCAGCAAGGTAACAAGCATAATTAGCAAGATAACAAGCTTTACCAGCAAGGTAAAGAGCATAAACAACAAGGTAACAAGATAACCATCAAGGTAACGAGCATAGACAAAAAGGTAACAGCATAACCATCAAGGTAACGAGCATAGACAAGGTAACGAATATAACCAGTAAGATAACAAGCATAAACAACAAGGTAACAAGCATAACCATCAAGGTAACGAGCATAAACAAAAAGGTAACAAGCATAACCATCAAGGTAACGAGCATAAACAACAAGGAAACGTGCATAACCATCAAGGTAACGAGCATAAACAACAAGGTAACAAGCATAAACATCAAGGTAACGAGCATAACTAGCAAGGTAACGAGTATAACCAGTAAGATAACAAGCATAATTAGCAAGGTAACATGCTTTACCAGCAAGGTAAAGAGCATAACAACAAGGTAACAAGCATAACCATCAAGGTAACGAGCATAAACAACAAGGTAACGAGTATAACCAGTAAGATAACAAGCATAAACAACAAGGTAACAAGCTTTACCAGCAAGGTAAGATAAACAACAGGTAAGGTAAGAGCATAAACAACAAGGTAACAAGCATAACCATCAAGGTAACAGAGCATAAACAACAAGGTAACAAGCATAAAAACATCAAGGTAACGAGCATAAACACAAGGTAACGAGTATAACCATCAAGTAAACGAGCATAACCCAGAAGGTAACGAGCATAACCAGCAGGTAACGAGTATAACAAGTTAGATAAAAAGCATAATTAGCAAGGTACAAGCTTTACCAGCAAGGTAAAGAGCATAAACACAGGTAACAAGCATAACCATCAAGGTAACGAGCATAAACAACAACGTAACGAGTATAACCATCAAGGTAACGAGCATAACAACAACAACGTAACGAATATAACCAGTAAGATAACAAGCATAATTAGCAAGGTAACAAGCTTTACCAGTAAGGTAACAAGCATAAACAACAAGGTAACAAGCATAACCATCAAGGTAACGAGCATAAACAACAAGGAAACGTGCATAATCAGGAAGGTAACATGATTAAAGATTAAAGGTAACGGTCTATACAAAAATGACACGAAACAGTCACATAACTGCATTATTGACAGCTTCTATCAAAATGAATAAATGAATAAATTAAAAAGAAAAAAGTAATAAAATAGCGTATATATTTAACAAGTTTGGGATTCTTACCATTTTTTTTCCTGAAAGCATCAAACCATTAAATAGCTTGAATTCATTTGTTTAAATGTATTCATTAACAGGTTATAGGGCCCGGGTTAGCTCAGTCGATAGAGCGTTCGGCTAGAAACCACAGGGTTCCTAGTTCGATACCCGACCTCGCCAATTCAGCGTATGAGCAACAGGATCTGTGCGGTAAAGTAAGGAGCTGGTGGCAGGTGTGGCGCTCCACCTCAGACGCTAAAATAATCTCCTTGGTCTAGCGCTATTGAAAAGGGGATAGACTCCTCACGCTGATACAGACATTAGGCCGCCCGACGACTTTTACTTGCACAGGTAGGATTTGACCACATGGTCGCAAATATGTGGCATTCAGCGAGGATTGAACTCGCTATTATTTCATATTTAGCACATCCTTTTAATAGTTGGTTGTTTGGTGGATTTTAACGGCATATCAACCTGTCCCAGGTTATTTCATGCCAATAGGTCAGGAAATAATGTGTTGTATATCTAAATTTACATTTTTCCTTTTATCTACATAAAAAAACGGTTTCTGATGTAAGCAAAAATCTCACATTTTATGAGAATGAGTTTAATGTCCTTTTATAAGAAAAATTAGTGGAGACCAGAAAAGATCAAAACTTAATAAAATCCACACCCTATTCTTGTCCGAGAGCGGTTTCAAAAACATTTGAAATAGTTTTTACGGGTATTAGGTAGGTTTCCCAAGGCGAAAAAGATGACTTTTAATTTGTAATTTTGATGGTGGGGGAAAAAAAGCAGCCAAATGAATGCCTATAGACACCTGAATATCATACTATTTTTCTGATGCGTAAATGTTCCACATATTAGTTTTTCGTAAAAATTGGACCATTAATTTATTTTTCATAGAATTTTAAAAAAAACCTTAGTTATAACTTGTTTTTGGCTAAGTTAAATTTCAATTGATTTAACGGTGAAAAAATGTAAACATTGTTTTTCGTTTATAATTTGCATTATTTTTGTAAGCCGAAAATTTTTTTTAAATCATTAGGAGTTTGTTTAATGCTTCTTCTTTTGAGTGAATAAAAAAATTTCAAGATAATATTAACCTTTATGCAAGTTTTATTATGTTAAATATAGTAGAGGGGGGGGGTAAATTTCACGGGGAAACTTGGTGGTAACCACGGAAAACTTTAATATGTGCAACATTTACGCATCAGAAAAATAGTATGATATTCAGGAGTCTATAGGCATTCATTTAGCCGCTTTTTTCCCACCATCAAAATTACAAATTAAATAAAAAAAACTAGAGCCTTTTTGGCCTTTGGGCCCGTAGCCTATATTTCCTATAACTGCAACCTAAAAAAGAGGAACCGCTCTGAGTGAATCTCATCTGTTAATCAATCTACCTATTATTTTCTATTAAACTAACCCTAACCCCTAACCTAACCCTAACGCCTAACGCCTAACCCGTCTTCTTTTTTCCCAGTAGATCAAATAAATAAAATAAATAATTTACTCAATTAGAGTGGTTCCCTTTTTTTTTAAGTTGGAGTTATAGAAAATAACCGTTTACTTTACATGGAAATATGATAATATTAAAATTAATTGAAGAATGATTAAAAATTAAAAGAATTAACAAGGATCCAAATATAATAAGAAGCAAATAAACGACAAATAAAAAAAAGAGAAACAGAAAAAATGATAGGAATAAATAGCGTAAAAATAAGCATATATAAGAATAAAAATATATAAAGAAAAAGTCTAAAACAAATACGCAAAAATGAATTTTTATCATCTGAATGTAGATAGACCAACCACCAACCTATAAAAGGACGTGCTAATATGAAATAAATAGCGAGTTCAATCCTCGCTGAAAGTCCACATATTTGCGACCATGTGTCAAATCCTCCTGTGTGGGAACCAGTTAATAAATACACTTTTTAGTTAGTTATTTAGGCCCAAGCAACGCCGGGTAGCCCTGCTTTTGTTTTTTAATATGTTTTTTGACTGGAAACTCACAATGTTTTATCATACTTTGCAATAGATTTACTTCCCGAAAGAGTTTTGTTATATAAACCTTTTTTTTTTATTGACAGCTCTCTTAGTTGAGATAATTTACGTTTCATTTTTTTTTCAAGTCCACAGCTTGTCAAATTGTGTATCGCACTCGCCTTTTCGCTAAAAGCTATTTGCATGTTTAGACTTGTTTAAGTGTCCCTTCTTTGAGGTGATTCAAAATTTCGAGTGAATTACGAGGCGTCATTCTAATAATAAGGGGATTTTTTATTTAAATACCAATATATTTTCCCGATATTTTCTGTGAATATAAACTTTGCATTACATGGAATTGGTTTACCGAAAAAATATTCCCAGTCTCGAAAAAAAAATTGCTTTGAGGCTGTTTAATAAAGACTACAAATAATAAAACATTTCAGATTGCGGGTCCGGATTTCGGCCCAGACTTTTGGTCGCCTGAGCCCTTTGGCTTCAGGATTGACCAGAAGTCTGGGCCGAATCCGCACCGGCAATCCTGAAATGTTGATTTAAAAGTTTGATTACTGCTCTTATTATGGCAATTTTTTAGAACACATTTTTTGTACGATGGAAAATTTTATAACTTGGAAATAAGTTGAGGATAATCAAATTTAAATGCAAAATGTAACAAAATTCACCCATGAAATATAAATAATTGTACGGGAAAGTAAGGACCTACGTACATCAAATTGTCTTTAAATCAAGTGACAGCAGAATAATTAGCATTGAACTTAAAAAGGGTAAGCATAGATGGTAATGCAATACTTAAATGCATCGATCAATTTTTGAGTTTTTCTATAGTTCATTGTTGATACTAGCAACAGAAAAAAATCTCAGGGCGTCGTAAAAAATTAATTTTTGAAAAGACAATTGCTGAGAGGGTGGGAGTGTAAAAGGTTCAATGTCAGAGGGTTTTTGTAATCATAAGTAAACAAATCCTTATATTTATTAAGGAGGTAAAAAAAATATTAAATGAACAATTTGAAATGCTGAAGCCCGTCCCCTCTTAAAAATGTTGTGTGCATGTAATAATCAAACAGTTATTTGAATATTTCACACCAATTTTCTCAAATCGTAGGTATTTATTTATTTGGTAAACTTTTTAGTTAACATCTTTGTTATTATTAAAAAAAAGGACAGAGTAAAAACAATTTTTAACAATTGCTTACTGCAAATGTTGGGTGTATATAGCATAAGATATTGTGACGTAATCTGGTGACGTAAGAGCTAGACGTACTTTTTGTTAACAGACCGAAATACAGACAATCTCGCTTTTATTAATAGATTTGTGCTGACGCTTAATGGGAACCAAACATGTTTTATCATGCAGCTTACGCAATAAGTTCAATTCTTTAAAAATGCTTTATGGCCTCATAAAACGTATCTCTTTGTCCTCAATCAGCTTTGTGTATTAATTAAATGATTCTCGTCCTGAGGGTTAAGAAAATTTAATCGTGTGTTCAATTGTTCGTAAAGTATGGCGCATTTGATAATCAAGAGTACTCAGCCGACTTGGCCTAGTTTAGCCAGTAGGACGAATACAGAAACTAGTACCCTGTCGGCTGGGGCGTTAGAAGTCCACGCGAGCACCTCCTGCATGGGGCCACCTGTTGGCCGTGGTGCCGACCTGTGATGCTTAAAAGGAATAGAGGCCAAGTGGATGAGCAGTTCATGACCATACAATACTCCATTGGCCCTATCTGTGGGCTAATAAACGGGGGTCGGAGAGGCCCCCTCCGATCAAAATCGGCTGGCACAGTCAAGCCCTAGCACCTATATGATTTTCCCACCTATTGCCCTTATGGCAAGCCACCAACCACCTTTTTATATAGGGCTAGAAGGCGGTGGCTGCAGTCTACAAATGTCCTTGGGAATGATGTTAAACCTCTAATTCTGATGGTGAGGTTCCGTTTTGGAGTTTGGAGGAATGTGGGAGCACCCTTCAATCAACCATTGCCTCCCTGGTCCACTCTGACCCGGAGTGGTAGTACCTGTTAGGAGTCCATCTATCGGTTAAATAGAAATGTATTTATAAAAATGTATTATCCATTGAGAATTGATTTATTTAAAACTTTATCGGCATTAAATGACCCACTGAGGTCGATAAGCCGTAAAACCAAGAGAATCCGCCAAGTTAATTGCAGGTCCCCGGGTTCTATACCGGTCCTGCACTCAGCGCACGAGTAACATAGCTGGGTAATCTTTTTATGATAAGCATCTGGGAGTTGACGGTGGGTGTGGCGATCCCGCGCCACGAGCTCGAAAGAGGAGTGGACAACAGCGTAAAGAATGATGAAAAAGAAATCGCGTGTGGGGGGGGAGAGAAGAAATGAAGTGCGATAGGAAGAAAATGAGAGGAGAAGATTAAGTAGGAGGAGAAATAGAGGAAATTAGGTATTTACAACCGTTCGCCAAGGGTAGTTTATGATACAAGGTTGTAAAGTAATAAGGACATCCAGCGAGGACCGAACAACGCAATTCAGTGGTAAGGGATCTGTGGAGACTAGCTTGCCAAAATTACGCCAAGAGGTATGAGGAAAATGAGGGGTTTGAAGAAGAAGAAATAGAGAAAGAAGGCAAAAGAAAAGAAGAAGATAATAGAAGAAGAAGAAGAAAAGAAGAAGAAGAAAGACAATGGAAGACAGAAGAAGAAGAAGAAGAAGAGAAGAAGAGAGGCAATAGAAGAAGAAAAAGAAGACAATGAAGAAGAAAGAAGAGGTAATAGAAGAAGGATAGAAAGAAGAGAAGAAGAAGAGAATGAAGAAGAAGAAGAAGAAGAAGAAGAAGAAAGAAGAAGAAGAAGAAGAAGAGGTAAATAGAAGAAGGCATAGAAGAAGAAGAGAAGAAGAAGAAGAAGGTATAGAAGAAGGCAATGAAGAAGAAGAAGAAGAAAGAAGAAGGTAATAGAAAAGGCAATAGAG
>CM042144.1:1727660-1736925 GCA_023376005.1 Doryteuthis pealeii | reverse complement strand
CATCGTTCTCATCAGCAAAACAAAGAACAATTAACAATGGAATTTTCGAGCGACTTAAAAAATATGCTGTCAATTATTTAAGAATATCGATATAAAAATGAGCTCAAAATGATATTTCAGGAAGCTGAGATTGCAGGATGTTAACGCCATTGTTAGAAAACCTTTTTATCCATTATCGTCATTAATGGCTTTCCTGTTCGAACATTAAAATAGGCGGGATTTACACATGAACAAGGCTGATCCTGGGATGACAGGAGATCGCTTACAAATCACAGGAAATTATTTATTTATCTATCCATCTATCTCTCTATCTAACTATCTATTTATATATCTATTTATCTCTGTTCATACCCATCTCAGTCTATTCATATATGTCTCAATATGTTCATCTATCTATCTATCTATCTATCTATCTATCTGTCTGTCTGTCTCAGTCTGTTCATATCAATCGCAGTATGTTATATATCTGCCTCAATCTATCTATCTATCTATCTATCTATCTATCTATATGTCTGTATGTCTGTATGCATGTCTGTCTGTCAGTCTCAGTATGTTTATATCCATCTCAGTCTATTCATATCTATCCCAGTCTCTTCATCTTTCCATCTATCTCAGTCTGTTCATATCCAACTCTATTCGTATCTATCTAACTATCTATCTATCTGTTTGTATGTCTGTCTGTCTGTCTGTATGTATGTATGTTCACACCCATCTCAATCTATTCATATCTATGTCTGTCTCTTCATCTATCTATCTATGAAGAAAGAAATTTTTATAAAATCTGACAATGAAAAAACTAAGAAATTTGTCAATTTTTCGAATTTTCTAAAACCAATGATTTCTGAGACTAGCGTGCCGTCATCACTATTTAAATTAGAAGGCTACCATTGTGTAACGTTTCGTTTTACATTTTTCTTACATTTCCAGCCTTTCCAGATGTTTTTATTTTTATTCTTTATTGGGATTTTATTGTAAACAAACTGGAATTCTAAAAAAAGGAAAATATTGGAAAAGGAGATGATTTAAGTTATTTTTTAGCATTTTCTGCTGTTAACAATTAAACATTATAATAACTAGCAAATATATGCACCCTCCGGGTGCAAGTATCTAAGTTTTAATGTAATAACATATTGTATTAAATTAGAAAGGCTAATGAAACTAAATAAGAAGACACATAAAAAGATTTGAAACAGAGGGGGGTATAATAAAAGATTTGAAACAGAGGGAGTATAATAAAAAATGGAACAACTGAAACTTACTCTTCCATCACTCTCGTCTTTCATTGTTATTTTTTCTAATTTAAGTATTTAGTTAAAAGATGAAGTAAAGAATAAAATGACAGTTATTTTTTCTTGTTAATGGATTTCATTTAAGATTCATTGAAGAGATTTTTGCTTATATTCATTAAAATAAAACCAAACAATTAGAAATCAATAATACTAAGCACATATTTATTAAAATAAAATTTTTAAGATCAATATGCAAATTAGCCTTCCCGTTCACACAGTAAACCGCTAGTTTGTTGTATATATAAATATAATTGCATGTATGTAGATATAGTCAACAGTATTAATAACGTAAGACAATTTTATTAATAACTGAGGTTTAAATAAAAATGCAGTCATAGAGAATGTGATGTCAATAACTAAGGGAATTGTGACTTGAGTAGTAATATAGTTTCGGTTACAGACAGAAAAACACACAATCTCCATTATAATAAGATTGTATATAACCTAATTTCATTGTTTAATTTTTAATCCTAAATATTCTTAAAATTCATTTGTATACATCCCCCTTTTTTCTTTTCTTTTTAACCATGGGATCAAAAATGGAAATAATTTCCACAACATTCTGTATTTTGTTGTTTTAAAAAAAAATAAAAACTGTAGTGTTGGCTGACCAGTAAAGACTTACATTCATCGTCTCTGTGTGGATACTGGATGCCGTGCAGAGGACTTGCCTGGAGTGATGACTGATAGGGACAGGTGGCAAGAGAGAGTCATAGGAATCCATGCTGTCAACACAATTTGATGATGTATTAAAGAGACTTTAAACAGCATAAACAAAGGCTCACAAGCTTTTGCTTGTTCCACATTTTTCTTTTCAAAGGATTTACGATTATTAAGCGAGTTGAGCCCTGTTGATGGTTTAATTTAAACCGAAACGCCTTAGCGTCGGCTTTCTAAATGTCATAGATTGACATATTTTCTTGTCTTTTCGAAAGCTATTTATCTATCTATCTATCCCAGTCTCTTCATATCTATCTAATTTTGTAAATATCTATTATCTATCCCCCTCTCTCTCTCTCTCTCTCTCTCTCTCTTATATATATATATTATATATATATATATATATATATATATATATATATATCACACTTTGTTAATATCTATCTATCTATCTGTCTATTTATCTATCTATCTATACTTTATTTTAGCTTTACTTTACTTTAGGACTTTAGCATGTTCATCACCGTGTTAATTCTTTTATGGGGATTAAAGTTTATTACAATGCAAAATATATATTTTATCATTGGGGTCATTTAATCTTAAATTGGAAATGTTAACACAGGTAGCAAAAGGGTAGTATTGTACGTCAATAAAAGCCTAAATATTTCACTGCCTGGGTCACAGCATGAAGCAGATGCTAATCCAAAAATGACAGAAATAGCAATGTAACGAGCATAACCAGCAAGGTAACGAGTATAACCAGTAAGATACCAAGCATAATTAGCAAGATAACAAGCTTTACCAGCAAGGTAAAGAGCATAAACAACAAGGTAACAAGCATAACCATCAAGGTAACGAGCATAACAATCAAGGTAACGAGCATAAACAACAAGGTAACAAGCATAACCATCAAGGTAACGAGCATAAACAAAAAGGTAACAAGCATAACCTCAAGGTAACGAGCATAGACAAGGTAACGAGTATAACCAGTAAGATAACAAGCATAAACAACAAGGTAACAAGCTTTACCATCAAGGTAACGAGCATAAACAACAATGAAACGTGCATAATCAGGAAGGTAACATGATTAAAGATTAAAGGTAACGATCTATACAAAAATGACACGAAACGGTCACATAACTGCATTATTGACAGCTTCTATCAAAATGAATAAATGAATAAATTAAAAAGAAAAAAAGTAATAAAATAGCGTATATATTTAACAAGTTTGGGATTCTTAACATTTTTCCTGAAAGCATCGAACCATTAAATAGCTTGAATTCATTTGTTTAAATGTATTCATTAACAGGTTATAGGGCCGGGTTAGCTCAGTCGATAGAGCGTTCGGCTAGAAACCACAGGGTTCCTAGTTCGATACCCGCCCTCGCCGACTCAGCGTATGAGGAGCACAGGGATCTGTGCGGTAAAGTAAGGAGCTGGTGGCAGGTGTGGCGCTCCACCTCAGACGCTAAAATAATCTCCTTGGTCTAGCGCTATTGAAAAGGGGATAGACTCCCTAACGCTGATACCGACATTAGGCCGCCCCGACGACTTTACTTTACTTATCCAGGTAGGAGTTGACACATGGTCGCAAATATGTGGCATTCAGCGAGGATTGAACTCGCTATTTATTTCATATTTAGCTCGTCCTTTTATAGTTGGTTGGTTGGTGGATTTTAACGGCATATCAACCTGTCCCAGGTTATTTCATGCCAATAGGTCAGGAAATAATGTGTTGTATATCTAAATTTACATTTTTCCTTTTATCTACATAAAAAAAAACGATTTCTGATGTAAGCAAAAATCTCACATTTTATGAGAATGAGTTTAATGTCCTTTTATAAGAAAAATTAGTGTAGACCAGAAAAGATCAAAACTTAATAAAATCCACACCCTATTCTTGTCCGAGAGCGGTTTTAAAAACATTTAAAATAGTTTTTACGGTTATTAGGTAGATTTCCCAAGGCGAAAAAGATGACTTTTAATTTGTAATTTTGATGGTGGGAAAAAAAAGCGGCCAAATCAATGCCTATAGACTCCTGAATATCATACTATTTTTCTGATGCGTAAATGTTGCACATATTAGTTTTTCGTAAAAATTGGACCATTAATTTATTTTTCATAGAATTAAAAAAAAAAACCTTAGTTATAACTTGTTTTTGGCTACGTTAAATTTCAATTGATTTAACGGTGAAAAAATGTAAACATTGTTTTTCGTTTATAATTTGCATTATTTTTGTAAGCCGAAATATTTTTTAAAAAATCATTAGGAGTTTGTTTAATGCTTCTTCTTTCGATTGAATAAAAAAATTTCAAGATAATATAAACCTTTATGCAAGTTTTATTATGCTAAATATAGTAGGGGGGGTAAATTTCACGGGGAAAATTGGTGGTACCCACGGAAAACTTTAATATGTGCAACATTTACGCATCAGAAAAATAGTATGATATTCAGGAGTCTATAGGCATTGATTTGGCTGCTTTTTTCTCACCATCAAAATTACAAATTAAATAAAAAAAACTAGAGCCTTTTTGGCCTTTGGGCCCGTAGCCTATATTTCCTATAACTGCAACTTAAAAAAGAGGAACCGCTCTGAGTGAATCTCATCTGTTAATCAATCTACTCATTATTTTCCATTAAACTAACCCTAACCCTAATCCTAACCCTAACCCCTAACCTCTAACCCTAACGCCTAACCCCGTCTTCTTTTTTTTCCAGTAGATCAATAAATAAATAAATAATTTATCAATTAGAGTGGTTCCCATTTTTTAGGTTGGAGTTATAGAAAATAACCGTTTTTACTTTTTACATGGAAAAATATGATATATTAAAAAATTAATTGAAGAATGATTAAAAAATTAAAAAAAGAATTAACAAAGGATAAAACATAATAAGAAGCAAATAAACGACAAACAAAAGAAAAAGAGAAACAGAAAAAATGATAGGAATGAATAACGTAAAAATAAGAATATATAAAGAATAAAAAATATATAAAGAATAAAAGGTACTAAAACAAATACACAAAAAGGAATTTTTATCACTCTGAATGTAGATAGACCAACCAACCAACTAAAAAAGGACGTGCTAAATATGAAATAAATAGCGGGTTCAATCCTCGCTAAATTCCACATATTTACGACCATGTGTCAAATCCTACCTGTGTGGAACTAGTTAATAAATAGACTTTTTAGTTAGTTATTTAAGCCCAAGCAACGCCGGGTAGCCCTGCTTGTTTTTTTTAATATGTTTTTTGACTGGAAACTCAACATGTTTTATCATACTTTGCGTTTGATTTACTTCCCGAAAAAGTTTTGTTATATAAACCTTTTTTTTTTTATTGACAGCTCTCTTAGTTGAGATAATTTACGTTTCATTTTTACAATTCCAACAGCTTGTCAAATTTTGTACGCACTCCCTTTTCGCTAAAAGCTAATTTGCATGTTTAGACTTGTTCAAGTGTCCCTTCTTGAGTGATTCAAATTTCGAGGTGATTACGGAGCGTCATTCAAATAACAAGGGGAATTTTATTTTAAATACCAAATATATTTTCCCGATATTTTTCTGAGAATATAAACTTTGCATTACATGGAATTGGTTTACCGAAAAAATTATTCCAGTCTCGAAAAAAAAATTGCTTTGAGGCTGTTTATAAAGACTACAAATAAAATAAAACATTTCAGGATTGCGGGTCCGGATTCGGTCCGGTCAAGCTTGAAGCAAAGTGCTTCAGGCTTGACCAGAAGTCTGGGCCGAATCCGGACCCGCAATCCTGAAATGTTGGATTTAAAAGGTTTGATTACTGCTCTTATTATGGCAATTTTTTAGACACATTTTTTGTACGATGGACAATTTTATAACTTGGAAATAAATTTGAGGATAATCAAATTTAAATGCAAAATATAACAAAATTCACCCATGAAATATAAATAATTGTACGGAAAGTAAGGACCTACGTACATCAAATTGTATTTACATCAAGTGAAAGCAGAATAATTAGCATTGAACTTTTAAAGGGTAAGCATAGATGGTAATGCAATACTTAAATGCATCGATCACTTTTGAGTTTTTCTATAGTTCATTGTTGCTACTAGCAACAGAAAACACCCTCCGGGCGTCGTAAAATTAAATTTTTGAAAGACATTGCCTGAGAGGGTGGGAGTTAAAGATTCAATGTCAGAGGGTTTGTATCATAAGTAAGACAAATCCTCATATTTATTAAAGGAGTTAAAATAATAATAAAATGAAACAATTTGAAATGAAAACTGAGCTCCGTCCCTCTCAAATAAAATGTTGCGTGCATGTAATAATCAAACAATTATTTTGAATATTTTCCACATCAATTTTACACAAATAATCGTAGGTATTTATTTAATTGTAGACTTTTTAGTTAACTTCTTGTTACTATTAAAAAAAAAAGGACAAGAGTAAAAAACAATTTTTAAAATTGCTTACTGAAATTTTGGGTGTATATAGCATAAGAATATTGTGACGTAATCTGTGACGTAGAGCTATGACGTAGTGTTTGTTACATACCGAAATACAGACAATCTCCATTATTAATAGATATGTGCTGACCCTGAATGGGAAAACCAAACATGTTGTTCATTATGCAGCTTAGCAATAAGTTCCAATTCTTAAAATATGCTTTATGCCTCATAAAAATGTATCTCTTTGATCCTTATCAGCCTTGTGTTAATTTATTAAATGATTCTCGTCCTGAGGGCTGAAGAAAATTTGATCGTGTGTTCAATTGTCGTAAGTCATGCGCTTTTAATAATCCAAGAGTACTCAGCCGACTTGGCCTAGTTTAGCCAGTAGAGAATACAAAACTAGCTCACCCTGTCGGCTGGGGCGTTAGAATGCACCGACTGCACCTCTGCATGGGGCCACCTGTTGGTCGTGGGTGCCGACCCGTGATGCTTAAGGATAGAGCCCAAGTGGATGAGCAGTTCATGACATACAATACTCCACTTTGGCCCTATCTTGGGCTATACGGGCGGTCGGAGAGGCCCCCTCTGATCAATCGGCTGGTCACGTCAAGCCCTAGCACCTATATGATTTTCCCAACCCTATTGCCCTTATGGCAAGCCCCAACCCCTTTTTATCATATGGGTGCTAGAAGGCGGTGGCTGCAGGTCTACATGTCCTGGGAATGACGTTAAACTCTATCTGATGGTGAGGTTCCAGTTTTGGAGGTTTGGGGAATGTGGAGCACCCCTTCATCACCATTGCTCCCTGGTCCACTCTGACCCGGAGTGGTAGTACCTGTTAGGGTCCCATCTATGGGTTAAATAGAAAAATGTATTTATAAAAAATGTATTATCCATTAAGAATTGATTTATTTCAAAACTTTATCGGCATTAAATGACCCACTGAGGTCGATATGCCGTAAAACAAAACAAACCAAACCAAGAGAATCCGCCAAGTTAATTGCAAGGTCCCGGGTTCTATACCGGTCCCTGCCACCTCAGCGCACGAGTAACACAGCTTGGGTAATCTTATCTTTTTGATAAAGCATCTGGGAGTTGACGGTGGGTGTGGCGCTCCACCCCAGCGAAACATCTCATTGGTCTAGCGCTAACGATAAGGGGTTATACTCCCTCGCTGCTTGGCTGATACCGAGAATAGGCCACTCCGAAGACTTTACTCTACTCAACTGAAGGTTAATTCTGAGATGAAAATATTCTTCTAAAATATTTTTTTCCGTTCTTCCCCGGCTTTTAAAATAGTCGGGTACGCCGTAAATAAGAAATAAACAAGGAATCTGCCTGGGAGATTCGAGCTCACATAATCTTCTGCCTCGAGGAAGTCTGGCACGAAATACCAGCTGCTTGACAAACACAGCACAACAACAGCATGATTAGAATTTGAAAAGTCTAAGTAACACCTTTAATACCCCGGTCTCCGATTGGTTGGTGCCAATTTTGGTGTTATTTATGTTATACCCAATACGGTATATATTTTAAAATCTATCGCAAGAAAAATTATTTCGAATCTCACTAGAATCTTATTCTTTGTTGTTCTTTCTGGTGTTTGCCTTTTTTCGTGGTTGAAAATATTCATTATCTCCAAATAGTTCAATATGTAAAAAGTATCATCATCATCATTATCATGTCACGCTGTCAGCGCGGATATCCATGACAATCTCTCTCCATCCGTCCTGTCGCTCATCATTCTTGGGAGGTCCTCTATGCATCATCCTGCATCCGCACAGAGCTGATCAACGTACGTTTTTGCTGGTCGACCCACACTGGCTTGTCCATGTGCTGGCTTCCACAGAGAGGACGTCGCTTATGAGTTCGTCCTTGCTTCTCCAGCAGTGTCCCGCGTGTCTTGTCCGTCTTACTCGGATGGTTTCGGTAATATGTGGCAGGTGACCGTACAGCTGTTTTCTCGTAGGGTGTTGCTTCCACGTCTTGTTCAGGATCACACGCAGCATTCTTGTGCAGCTCCCATATAGTTTATTCTCTAGTCGCTTAGTTAGGGTCCAGGTGGTGCAGCCATACAGCAGCACTGACACGACAACGGCTTGGAAGAACTGTCTCTTTAACTTGTCTGTGAGTTTGGATTTCCATATGACCGATAATTTATTTATAGCGGCCCATGCCTTTCCTATACGTGCATTAAATTCGTTTTCTGTGGAGGAGATGTTACTGCCTGAGTATCTAAATTGTTCTACCGAGTTTAGGAGTTTGCCATCGATGGTGGAGATGTTGCTTTTCTTTTTTGAAAGACATGAACTCAGTTTCTCAGAGTTTACGTATAGGCCGACATTTCGTGCTGCTTTTTCTAGGCTGTGTAGCAAGGATTCGGCTTGTGCAGGTGTATTTGCGAGTAGTGCTAGGTCATCTGCATAGTCCGCATCCGTAATAGTATGTGCGGGATATCGCCTGCTTCTTGCTTTTTTTAGTGTGAGGCCTTTTTCTTTTATGGGGTCTAGTGATGTTCGGAGTATGTAGTCTAGGCATTATTATGAATATATATGGTGCTAGTGTATCCTCTTGTAGGACTCCGGCGACAATGTCAAATAAGTCTGTGTCGCCATCTGGTGTAAAAATTATAATAATCTTGATTTAACTCTCTCTCTCACTTTTTTCTTTCTTTCTTTGAGCTTTATATAGGCATATTATCAATATTGTACTAGCAAGACCTGTGGAGTCACCACAGTATGATGATTTAATTATTACAACGTTTGATATATTTACTTAAGAACTTTTGCAGATAGTTCAATATATAAAAGGTATTATAATCTTGATTTAACTTTCTCTCACTTTGTTTTTTCCAACTTCTCATCTATTCATTATGTTCAGATTAG
>CM042144.1:1720384-1725060 GCA_023376005.1 Doryteuthis pealeii | reverse complement strand
CCTCCCCCGCTGCTTGGAGCTGATACCGAGAATAGCCACCTCTGGCAGACTTTACTTTACTCAATGAAGGTTAATTCTGAGATGAAAATTTCTTTCTAAAATATTATTTTTCAGCGTTCTTCCCCGGCTTTTTAAAATAGTCGGGTACCGCGGAATACAATTAGAGATCAAATCTATACGATCAAGAATCTGACTCTGGGAGACCTCCCGCACCTAACATTGCCGATAACTAATGTCCTTACTCGTCGCTGCTCTACACTGTATATGTAGGACCCGTCTCGTATGAAAACACAGCAACAACAGCAGATTAGGGAATTTGAAAGGTCTAAAATAACACCTTAATACCCCGGTCTCCCGTTGGTTGGTGCAATTTTTGGTTTCTTAATCTTGGTGTCCATATTTGTCTGCATCCATAGAGATTTGCTTCCGGACTCTCTGGTCACCATGTTTACAGTACCTATTTGTTGCGCTACTTGCTTAGACTCATGTGTGAGCTTCCCACTCACGGGTATTCACTTCCGAGCTCACCTGTCGAAAATTATCTCTAGTACCGGTCAAGGAAAAAAATTATTTCCGAATTCGATCTCATTCATCAAGATAACGTCTTTTCTTCTGTGAATTCTGTTCCTGTATCTATTCCGCAATATAACATCTCTATGAGTGTCACTTCTAGCGCATACAGACAGAGTCTCAGTGTATCTCGTATCGTGTGCGATGTACGAACAGTGACCTATAAGTAGTCACCTCGTAATAATCTCCTATACCCTCACACGTGCTCCTCGACGGCTTGTTCGAATCACGTCTACCTGCAGCCATTCTACAATCTCCTCTCCGTATCATTCGTTGGTGAGGGTCCTCTATGCATCATTTCCTGCTATCCTCACAGATGATCGAAATATATCGATTCTCCAGAATTAGCCACACTCATGTACTAGTTCGTGTGCCCAACACTGGCGTGTCATGTGCTGTCATGGTCTTTCTCATGTAGCATTATCTCCGCCGTGGCAACTATCGCCTTATGAGTTCGTTCCTGTGCTCCTCGTCTGACACGTTTGTGTCCCCTGCATCACTGTTGTGCTAACTTCTCGTGTTCACTGTCGGTGCCACGACATGTTCCATTCATCCGATTCACAGCCTTATCATTTCTGTGGCCCGACTTTGACTTGATTTTCCAAGCGTGTCCATTGTTTCCATAGGACACACGCCAGCAGTGTGCTTTGTGGCCTGAAGACTCAACGACATATCTATCGTGTATGTGGGAAGGTGGTAGTGTAAGGCATATCTCTCAATGCTTGTCGGCGCATATATGCGCGCTCGCCTCTAGCTGATGTGTGCGACATATAGACATACTATATTTGTTCTCTAATGTATTTCCATATGACCGTTCTTCTTATCTCGTGATACACCGACACTCTTCGTGCGCTTTTCCTATACGTGCATTAATGTCGTTTTCTGGAGGAGATGTTACTGCCTAAGTATCTAAATTGTTCTACCGAGTTAGGAGTTTGCCTGCGAGGGTGGAAGGATGTTGCTTTTTCTTTTGAAAAGACATGAATCAGTTTTCTCAGAGTTTACGTATAGGCGACATTTCGTTGCTGCTTTTCTAGGCGGTAGCAAGGATTCGGCTTGTGCAGTTGTATTTGCGAGTTAGTGCTTGGTCATCTGCATAGTCGCATCCGTTAATAGTATGTGCGGATATCGCCTGCTTCTTGCTTTTTTTAGTGTGAGGCCTTTTTCTGTTTATTGGGGTCTAGTGATGTTCGGAGTATGTTTAGTCTAGGCATATTATGAACATATGGGTGCTAGGTATCCCCTTGTAGGACTTCCGGCGACAATGTCAAAGAAGTATGTGTCGCCATCTGGTTGTAAAAAGTATAAATAATCTTGATTTAACCCTCTCTCACTTTTTTTCTTTCTTTGAGCTTTATATAGATATCTATTCAATATTGTACTAGCAAGAAACTGTGGAGTCACCACAGTATTGATGATTTAATTATTACAACGTTTGATTAGTTATTTACTTAAGAAACTTTTGCAGATTAGTTCAATAATATAAAAGGTATTATAATCTTGATGTTAACTTTCTCTCACTTTGTTTTTTTCCAATTCTCATCTATTCATTATGTTCAGATAGCTTTATCGCTTCCACGCGCTCTCACCCTTTCACTATCTTTCCTCTAATTTATTTATTTATTTCTCTCTATATTATTTCTGTGTAGTATGTTCTATTTCTATCTTTATAATATAAACGGAATGGTTCCATTATTTACCTGAGGTGGCGACACTCATTAAGAAATAAGAATTCGGGCAGATAAGCAAAACCAGATAATCAGGATTTACATTCTGCATTTCATCCTGGCCGATTTGGACGATCTCATTTTTAAATAAAAAGAGTTCAAGATAAAAATGGTTGGAGGATTAGACTATTAAATATAGATGCTATAAATATGACAAGACGCGTGATCGAATGTTACGGTGTGTCATCGCGTCAGGTAAATTGTGGACGATTCCATTTTAACTGGGAGAAAGAAAGGGAAACAAAAATAACGTGTGTATATATATACACACACATATATATAAGGGTATGAAAACACATAATGTTGTTAAAATGAATATATTTTTATAACATCTTTATTTAACAAATTTAAATGTTACATTATTCCAATACACCCTTAAACCATTTTACATAAAAAGTTGGGTTTTTTTAATAATTAAATAAAAAGATTTGTTTTCTGAAAAAATCCGTTACTAACCGACCGTGAACGGGTTAAGACTCTTCTTTTTTGAAAAAGAGAATTTTTGTATTTTTGAATTTGAAATATTTCTTTTTCCTTCAAAAACTGTTACACTGAAGAAACACGATGTAGCGAAATGTACATGACGTTAACGAAACAGCGAATCGCAGCGATTGAACAAAGACGAAGCGATTGGATATCTTACAGGATTTTTTGGAAAAACAATGCTTCCGATTTAAATTTAAATTATTTTTTGCTTCTCTCTCGATGAGTCCGGATTAAAAATATTTACATCTAAAAACGGACCTAATTATCATTATGCTCTGATAATGATTTTTTATAAATCGAAATATTGTTAATATTAGAAATGAAAATGATATAAGAATATATTCATTTTAACAACATTGTGTATTTTCATACTCTTTTATCTATACATATACCGTCGGATTCATTTCCTTACTCTTAAGTTTGTGTGTGTATATGTGTGTGTGTGTGCAATATAATGAAACATTTTCAAAAAAACACAGGTTCAAATAGAATGAGTGATATTTATTCAGCCAACGCTGCAGTGTTTCAATCTGTTTAGTAGATCTTCTTCAGGGCTTTTGTTGATATAAGGAAAAGAAAAATTTATCACAGAATAATGAGACTGTGATAGTTGTTGTTGATCAGCTTGTTTAAAATTAAAAAACATTGAAAAAATCCAAAACTACAAATTGGTCACCTGCAACAACACCTCCCCCAAAACTACCCGTCTTAATGAGACCAATTCGTGTATGAATTCAAATATACCGTAGGAGACTGTTCTCCAAATCAAAAACAATATATTGGCCACACGACGACTACATTATCCCGTAGATTATACCCTACACTTATCAGATTCCAGCTCCATTAATCAACATCTTAAAACACATTCATTCCCCCCCTCTATCTACCGCAAAATTCTAACTGAAAATACACACACACTACATAGAGAAAAAACAACAAAAATTTCAAATAATTAAAGCTTTATATATAAAACAAAAAAACTACCCTAAAACAAAATTAAACTTTGAAGTAAGTCAACATATCCTAAAATGCTTATAATTTTCTGCCTACATTACTTCCATTATTCCCCCCCCTTATCACAACCTGTGCCCCCCCTCCAACAACAAAAAAATCACCACTGCTTTGTTCATACTACTACCATTCCAAAAACCTCCCACTACCAATTGATATTACCTCCCACTAATCCTTGCTTCTACTCGTTCTCGTTAAAAACGAGACATGAAAACTATTCCACCGTTTCCCACCTGAGGATGGCAAAGTGCATTGCCGAAAAGCGCTAGTGACGAAACATTCGTGGACTGGTATACCAGTTCCACCCTGACACCAGAAGGATGGACCGAAGATTAGAACGGATCGACGAAAGACTTGTCAGACAGGAATTGTCTGTTTCAATTCAACGAAACCTGTATATAAAATAAAAAAATGCTGCCTAAATACACTATATATATGTATATATACACACACACACATATATATATATTATATATATATATATATATATATAATATATATATATATATATTATTATAATGAGATTGGGTGTTTTTCTGTCTGTAACCGAAACTATATCACTACTCAAGTCACAATTCCCTTAGTTATTTACGTCACATTCACCGTGATTTTAGTTTTATTCAAACCCGTATTATCAACAAAATTGTATCCCATTATTATTACTGTTGGTCATATCTACATACGAATAACAATTGTATTTTATATATATACAACAAAATAGCGGTTTACAGTGTAAACGGGAAGGCTAATTTGCATATTGTATTAAAATTACTATTTTGCTAAATATGTGCTTAGTATTATTCATTTCTAATTATTTGGTTTTATCTTAATGAATATGAGCAAAAATCTCGGGGATACATCTTAAAAGAAATCCATTAACAA
>CM042144.1:1672884-1690384 GCA_023376005.1 Doryteuthis pealeii | reverse complement strand
TCTGTAACCGAAACTACATTACTGCTTACGTCACAATACCCTCTGAAACTGATTAAGTTTATCAATGAATATTTATAATCAAAATTATTAATACATAGAATAAATGTTAATGATTAAGTGTGGCTTTATGAAAATCTGAGTTAGGTTTGCCTCGAAACTGTCCATGTTATTAGTGCGTTTAAAAATCAATCCTATGAATGATTTTATATAGAAACCAATTAAAAAAGAATTAAAATAAGGGTTTCTGTTTTATATGCGTTCTTATTTAATTTCGTTAGTCTTTATAATTTAATATATTTCATTACATTAAAACTTTGATACTTACGCTCGGATGGGAATATTTTTGCTAGTCTATTAATCTATTAATAATGGAGATTCTCTTCCGGTTTTTGTCTGTAACAAAAATTACGTCACAGCTTACGTCACATTACCCAAAATCGTCATAACATAGAATAGATACACTCAAAATTTGAACATGCATCATTAGACAGTCCTCATTGTTTTTAAAAACAAGTTTTAATAAATACATGACTGGTATTATATATCTATATATAGTTTAGTTTATTTTAATACATATTTAACGTTTACATTTCAAATTGTTTTATTTTTTTAATCCTTTAATGAATTTGATGATTTTACTTACTGAAGGTACAAACTCGCTGACATTGAATTCTTTACTCCCACCCCTCAGGCAATATGTTTCAAAAATCTATTTTACATCGACCGGAGGGTGTTTTTTTTATTTTGTACTAGTGTATATAATTGATATTTATGAACTCATACACAGATATTATTTCTGAGGATGTCAAAATAATTTAAGTACCTAGACTTCCAAAGAATCTTTTTAATCGTTGATAAAATTTATCAAAATATTATTTTAACTTTGAAGACTAAACTAACAATTTTTTTTTAATTAAGGTATTGATCGGTTGTCCTAGATAACAACGAACGCTGACGAAATACCTGTGCATCTTCATCCGCCCTGTTGGATCATTCTTAATGCAAAAAAAAAAGCAAATAAAATATTTCCAAGGTCATGGTGCTCTGCGGAATAGGCTGGCTGCATTCACTGCAGAGGTTTAACATTTCCCATGAAAAGTGGGTGTCCTAGGTATGATACTAGCAGTAAAATTGGCAGAGGGGTCTGTTGTCCGTATCGGCCGCACATCAAGAGAGTATATCCCCTTTTAGCTAACGTTAGACCTGGGAGATAGTTTCTGCTGAGGTAGAGCACCAAGCCTACCGTCAGATACCCACTTTACCGCATAGATCAGATTACCCAATCTGTGCTACTCATGCACTGGGTTGGCGGGGACTGGTATCGAACCAGAAACCTTGCGATTCCTAGGGGGTTATTTACCGACTGAGCTCAACCGGCCTATTAAAAATGCTTGTCTCGCAAGCTAGTACTGAGGATTGAACCTACCCAGTACAGCTTGCGAGTCTAGTATTTGAACCACTATGCTACTTGAGTGCCCAGGTACATAAACTGATATTAATTGATCTAATTTTAATTAATTAATCGTACAATAATAATGCTGCCAACACAACGTAACACTTGGCCTAAATAAGCTCTACTGCCAACGCCCAAGCTTCACCTCTGTATTCTACAAGAGACACGTCAAATTTTACTTTTCGCAACCTTGAGAAGACGAATTCTGACAAATTAATCCCGCCGTGTTCGCTCTTCGCGTACTGTCCCTCGCTCTGTCCAACCGTCTCCTTTTACACTAGGTCTGGCCGAGATTTTCACACGTCACAACTCTCGTCTCGCCAGCAACGAGACTTGCAACTTACAAATCGCGGCCTCAAGGATACTCACGCTTTCACCTCCTTCACAACTCGTCTCGTGCCCGCCTCGAACTCGTTACATTTCACCTTCTCTGCTTCCGCCCTCACACACACAACATGCCACTCGCTGTCTCTTCGACCGACGGACCGTTGTTGGCTCATCACAGGTTTGTGGGTTTTGCCGTTCGATCTCGCTTTTCGTGTTATCGTTTTATCGTTTATTTACTCCGGGCTACTACCTGTTTACATCAAACGTGGCGTGTCGTGGGTATGACACTAAACTACATCTAATGATGAGACTCCAGTTCTAGAGAATCCTCTTCAGAGTCAATATTCTCAGGTATACCCTAACCCTGAGTAGTAGAACGTGCTAAGTTTCCATGTAAGAGTCAAATAGATGTTTTAAAAATATAGGTATTCAGTATGACCATGTGCCAAAAAAAGAAACATTCAAGGCTCTTTGCGTTTCCCTTCGTGATAATCTCATTCAGAAAGGAATTAATCCATTTCTTCATCCTTCAGTAGGTAAATATAATGGATCTACCCAACCCCTTCGCACGAGCTGGATGTGACACTTGGTCATTTTTTTAAAGAGGGGTTTAACAGGTTTTAATTTAGAGTCTTTCCTCTCCTCTCGTACCAAGGTTAATATCCCAGTTTGCCATACTATAGACCCCCATAGTTGGATGCATAACAAATGGATCTCATTTGAGGATGGCGGTCACATTGTCTAGAATTGTAATCCTTTCCTCCCCATTTGTGTGTGGAATCCATTTATTTTGTTTATTTACTTATCCGCTCTTAAGACGTTTGGTTGTCCCGGTCATTCTTTGTTTTATTTCCTTATAACTTTATCTATTATAATATAACAGTTATTCCACATTCATTCACAATACGTAATCATTAATCTAACACTTAAAGTAATTGGCATTGGGCGCGAATAGATAAACCAATGTTGGTGGAGTGGCCTATAGTCCGTATCAGCCAGATAGCGAGGGATTCTATCCCCTTTTCACTACCGCTAGATCAGAGAGATTAGGTTTGCTGAGCTGGAACGGTACACCTACCGCCAGTTGTCTACTTTACGACACAGATCGGATTACCCAATTTGTTTTACTCATATGCTGAGTTGGAGGACCGGTATCGAACTCAGAACCTAACGATTCCAAGGCTGGTGCTGTACCGACAGAGAAAAATCTAGCTAGCTAGAAGTAAGACAAGTTGACAAAGTACAATATTCTTTCAAGTGAGCTAGGTGTAACATGATATGCTTTATCTTTCACACTTGTTGGGGTCTTGTCGAGGTCATTAGTAATTAGCTATTTAAGTGCTAACTGGGACTGGCCGGATACGTCACTCACGCGATGCGGAAGCTGGGTAGGAATTTGCCCGTCCATATAGGCCAAAAAAATTTCCTAATTAGTGATATACTTTTTTGGGTCCATCAAATTATTTACTAAGATTAGCCTCGATATGACACAAGGCCAGAAGTATGGGGCACCCAGTGAGAATTGAACTCACTATCACGCTAACCATTAACCACTTGATGTGCCCATTTAAGGGACAAATAGACCTGTTTAAAAACAATATTCGTTTTCAATAGGATCGAGAGCAAAAGGAAACACCACACAAAACTCTAATATCACTGTACAATGAATGCTATTCCTTAACGTCTAATTATAAAATAACCATAGTCTGGGTAACATGTCATTAAAGAGATTATTTCGGTGGTATTTATCCAACAAATTCTTGTAATAGATTTGGTTTGGTTTGTTTTGTTTTGCGGCATATCAACCTCAGTGGGTCATTTAATGCGATAAAGTTTTGAAATAAATCAATTCTTAATGGATAATACAATTTTTTTATAAATACATTTTTCTATTTAACCATAGATGGGACCCTAACAGGTACTACCACTCCGGGTCAAGTGGAACAGGAGCAATGGTGATGAAGGGGTGCTCCACATTCCCCAAACCTCCAAAACCGGAACCTCACCATCAGATAGAGTTTAACGTCATTCCCAGGACATGTAGACCCGCAGCCACCGCCTTCTAGCACCCATATGATAAAAAGGGGTTGGGGCTTGCCATAAGGGCAATAGGGTTGGGAAAATCATATAGGTGCTAGGGCTTGACGTGACCAGTCGATTGATCGGAGGGGCCTCTCCGACCGCCCGTCTAGCCCAAGTAGGACCAAAGTGGAGTATTGCGTGTCATGAACTGCTAATCCACCGGGGCTCTATCCTTAAGCATCACGGGTCGCCACCCACGACCAACAGGTGGCCCCATTGGGAGAGTCTACCCCTCTGCAGAGGTGCAGTCGGTGTCTTGTAATAGAGTTAGCAACTGATTTCATGAGAAATTATCAACAAGCTTATTTGCAAACGATCTCGTTTTTCATTGTCAATGCCTGCGGCTGATTTTGAGAAAGTCGATAAATAAAAGTGGTGATTTCTCGTAGAGCTTGAATCCATGATAATCAAGCACTAACACATTGGACGAGGGAATTTATGAGCAAGTGTCTCCCGGTCTCCTGCCTCAGAAATCGCTACCTGGTGATTATTAAGATAACGTCCCCAGCTATGTAGTCTCGGTGGTGTTACTTGAAAGAAAACAACCAACTTAGGGCATTAAATGTATTTTAGAGGGGGGGCTTCTCTTTTTTGTCGTAATTCTTATTTATTTATCGTAATTGTTTAGAAATTTTTTAGAAATATCTAATTCTTGTTTATTTATAGAAATTTGTCGTAATTCTTGTTTAGATATGAAGATGGATATCTATCTATCTATCTATCTATCTATCTACCTCAATTTGTTCATTTTTTTACTTTTTTATATATATCTATCCACCCATCTCCATTTGTTCATATCAAAAAGAGAGCCCCCCCCCCCTCTAAAATACATTTAACGCTCTAAGTTGGTTGTTTTCTTTCAAGTAACATCGCCGAGACGACATAGCTGGGGACGTTATTTTAGCAATTTCTGAGGCAGGAGACCGGGACGCACTTCCTCATAAATTACCTGGACGAGTTTTGTTCTGGTATTTTCCTTCCCCCATAGAACGATTATCTATTATCGATATAGCAGTCATTGGTGACTATGATACATTACTCGCCTTGTGTTATGGAAGAATCTGGTATATCTGATCAAATGGCTATTAAGTTTCTCCTCTGTTATTCTAATTCCACACGCTTCGCCGATTACATGATTCTCATGAGCAAATCCTATTAAGTATACTATATAACTTAAACCGTATTTTCCCATGATTTACTAACGATTAAATCTAAAATCCTATACTTAACTATAGAATAGAATAAACTAGATGGGGCCTACACAAGAATGGTGCATGCAGTCCTGAACAAGTCGTGGAAACAGCACCCCACAAAGAAGCAACTATATGTTCACCTGCCCACCATCTCACAAACTATTTGGGTGAGATGAACTGGGCATACAGGACACTGCTGGAGAAACGGGGACGAGCTCATAAGCGACGTTCTCCTGTGGAAGCCAACACATAGACATGCTAACGTTGGATGCCCACTAAGGACCTACATTGACCAACTATGCGAGGATTCTGGATGCTGCGCAGAGGACCTCCCAGGGGCAATGAGTGATGGGGAAGGTTGGCGAGAGATTGTCATGGATACCCGTGCTGCTTGCGTGACATGAAGATGATGATGATGAAATCTAAAATCCTATACTTGATTACAAATATGATAGGCTATACCTATTCATTATGTCACCAGGATTTCCACCATTGTTTTTCCTTGAGAGATGTGTGATACAATAAGTTATAACATATCCCTTCCAGCACGACCAGGATGCGATGCAGGTCGATTTTTATAATGAGTAACGATGGACAACAACTGAGTCAAACTCTGTGCAAGAAGGTGTCATTCTTCTCCTGTCAGCTATAGCCCCGTCGGATGGGGCTTTAGAATATACCGAATGCACCTCTACAGAGGGCTAAGGCCTCCCAACGTGGCTACCTCTTGGCTGTGGCTGGTGACCCGTGATGCCTCAGGACGGAAGCCTGGTGACTGAGCAGTCCATGACATGACATGCAACACTTCACTTTGCATAAAATGACCCAATGTGTTGACATGCCATAAAATCCAACCACCAGTCACGGCTTCAGAGACTGAATGATGAAAATAAAACAACGAGGTTCTCACGGTAAAACAAGGTTTTGTGCCCCCCCCCCCCATACGAGGATTAACCCTCACCGACATAACAGATATTGGTAACTATGCTGCATTAGCGTCTTGTGTTGTGGAAAAAACCTGCAATTTTAGAAAGCAGGACCATATGAACTTTAGGCACCCCTTTTGCGATCTCGATTCATAAGGACATGCTTTTCATTTACTACGTCAAAGTCCGGTTGTTTATTAGGGGTTAGGGTTAGGGTTTAGGGTTAGGGTTAGGGGTTAGTTTTATAATTAAAAAAAAACTCTAAAAATCGTATGTTAACAAACAACCGGATTTTGACGGTGTAAATGAAAAACATGTCCTTATGAATCGAGATCACAAAAGGGGTACCTAACGGTCATATAATCCAGAAATCATACTGTCGTTTAATCCAAAACGATAGAAACCTGAAACATCTGGAGTGAAAACAGAATAAGAAAAGTATAAGAGATGGAAGCAAAGTGCACGTTGTTTTCCTTTTTTCCTCCTTTTTTTCCCCTCAGTTGTGTCTAATACGACTGTAACGATAAAACATTTTCCAAAGTGAAGTCGATATTTATGGTCGACACTATTAACCCTTTAAGTGCAGACTGCTTTTAGTTTCCTTCATTTTTTTTTCATTTTTATTTTTTTTATACACTGATATCGACAAATTCTTTTAGTGGGTGGCATTGACTGCTTTAGCAGTGGGAGATAAGAAAGACTGGCCTAAACGATTCTTTTTTTCATGGGTGCTCACAAGTGATAAATATCGAAGAGGTTAAACGTAAAGAAGAAATATGGGGAAACCTAAATCATTTAAATGTTTTGCATCTGACAACAACGCTACATCTCTTGTATATGTCCGCATTAACGAATTCATTATAGAAAAACATGTTGCTTTCAGGGTATACTGTCATTTAATAGAAAGCGATTGCAACCAGAAACATATGGTGTAAAAATACAAATAATAATAAAAATAAACATTTGGGGATATTTCTCGTTCAGGTTTTAAGGAATCAGGATTCCCAGTATATATAAAATCAAAACAGTGTAATTAAAAAAAATGCTTAACTCTTTAATATATATATTATATATATATATATATATATATATATATATATATTATATATATATATATAGACTAAGTTTTGGGATGTACGTGTCGACGCATAAGTTCAAAACGGGAGGTCACTCTGATTCGAAATCTTGCATACATATTAATATCCTTCTAATTAAGAAACACGCCAAATTTGGCTATTGATTTTTTACTGATTAAGGGATATAATTAATTAATTAAGCCAAAATCACCCAATTTGCGAAACTGTCCGTATACCAACTCCTGCTGATGATAAGATAGTGTCCCCTGCCTGACTTTTGTTAAAGCGCTTAGTTGAATTCACTGCTGATAAGCAGGAATTCAATTTTAGAGAATAATTCCGCCGTCAGCTCGGAATTTATCGCTATTGTAGTCCAATCTTAAAAATATCCATGGTTGAAAAAGAGAGAAAATTATATGCTCAATATATAATTGTACGGAGTCTTTATCAATTGAATTATTTTTTTATAGCAATTAGAAAAAAATTATTTTGCTTCGACAGCAAAATATGTTTTAACGAAAAATCAAATCTTATTCATATCGCAATCTTTATTCCTGTCTTTAAAATATTAATTTAGTTGAAAGGAAATGAAATAATCTATCTTTACAAATATTTATTTGGTAAGAAAGAACGAAGTAAATAACAATAATAAGCGAAATAAATAATAAGCGACAGTAAATATCAATAATAATTAAGTCAACTTTGTTTTTAATATTCGTATATATACAAAAGAGTTTTAGAAAAAAAAAGACTTTTTACAAAAATAGTTACTTTGTTTGTAACTAAGTAAACATATAGTTGAATTGTAATAAAAACAAAAACAAAAAATTATAATAAAAAATAGATGTAGTTAACATTTCGTATATAAAAAAAAACAGTGTTTGAAATGTTATGTTAAGCTAACTTAAACATAAAATAAAAATGATTCTAATGTTACGTAACTTGAATTAGAAAATTTTTATTTAATTTATCATAATTCTAATGATAAATAGATAGGCAGATTTTTTTAAAAAGTCAGTCACCACTTTTTTTCTCTCTTTCTTTTTTTACTAAAAACTGTCAAAAATGGTCTTTCAAATTTATCTCGGGCTTGAACTTGAAAACGGTTAAAATTGAGTGACCCAGAAAAAACAAGAACCCATAAAATTTGTGAAAAACTGTTAATTTTTAACTAGGGGTTTAGGTTAGGGTTGGTTTAGGTTAGTTTACTGGGAAAATAAATAAATAATTTGGGTTTTTTTGCTGGTCACCTATATACAGGGTGACACAGAAAAAACAGTACACAATTTTCTGTAATTTTAACTGGGGTTTAGGGTTAGGTTTAGGGTTAGGGTTGCTTTAGAGTTAGTTTAATGGGAAAATAAATAATTTGGGGCTGTTTGTTTTGTTTTATTTTATTTGGTTTCTTTGTCACCCTAATTTCCGACCGTTTCAAGTCAGTCTTTACTCGAATTCTTTTAATCAGTATTAACATTTGTTTTAAACTTTAAAATCAACTTTAATTCATTCATATTTAGTGCGTCTCGAATATAACATTATTTCGACCGTTTCAATTAGAAAAATTCTCGGCGATTTTTTAAAAAATTTATAAATAATTATCTCTTATTAGTTACCACCAATTTTCCCGTGTGAAATTTACCCCACCCCTATAATTTAATACAATGAAACTTGCATTAAAAATTAATATTATCTTGAAAAAAAATGTTCAATTCGAAAGAAAAAACATTAAACAAACTACTGAGGATTTTTTTTTAAATTTTCAGCTAAAGAAATAAGAAAATTATGATTGAAAAACAATGTTTACATTTTTGCAGCGTTAAATCAACTGAAATTTTACGTAGCCAAAAACAAACTGACACAAGAGATTTTAAAAAAATATACTATGAAAATCAATTAATGGTCCGATTTTCACGAAAATATATTAGGGGAAATATTTCCTACGAGTCTATCCCCACCCCTATTTTATTTTATAAGATATTAAAAAAATAACCGAAAGGTATTTACCTATCTATTATTTTCTCGTCACTCACTTGGTGTTCCTATTTTTCTTTAGTCCGGTCATGACAGACTTTACAGTATATAAATTATATATATATATATATTATATATATATATATATATATATATAGTATATATATATATATATGTGTGTGTGTGTGTGTGTGTGTGTATGTTGGGCAGCCTTCTCATATACATGTAGAATTAAACAAAAGACACATTCCCTGCTTAACAATTTTATTTTGATCTTTTCGAGTTTTTTTGTCCAACTTTTTAAATTTAGGTGGAATTCGTGGGAAAGTCCTTAAAACAAAATTTAATTCCAATGCAGTACACACATTTTAAAATGCCTATAACACTTTCTCGTCAATTCCTCTCCATCCAGTCTCCACATAATATAATTTTTTAAAACTGAACACATCACCCCTGATGATGGCACTTCAAAGTGCCGAAAGTACTCGGGACTGAACTTTGTGGACTAATCCACCCAAATTCTACCCAAATATTAAAAAGTTGGCCAGAAAACTCGAAAAGATCAAAATAAAAATGTTAAACAGGAATGTGTCTTTTGTTAATTCTACAACACAAATATATATATATATATTTATATATATAGAGAGAGAGAGAGAGAGAGAGAGAGAGATACTATAATGGTACACAGTAATAACCTACTTGAGTTTCACCATAAGGATCTTCACGGTTAAATCCACTGATTAATTGCAGCCGGGTTGAAACGTGTGTATTGTTGACAAAAAAATACACACGTGCATTACTATCTACCATTATAATAATAAATCTACTCTACTCGCGTATTTGAGCACTTATATTGTTATATCGCTGTCTTATCATTGTGAAACTTGCATCAACTAACCATTGTGACCAATTTCACCGGTATGTCACATTTTTTCGAATAAATCATATATATATATATATATATATATATATATATATATATATATATATATATAATATTAGTAATTAAAGGGTCTATCATGGTTTCAATCAAATCTAACAATAATATTATCAGTATTATTACTGCTCTATATTTTTAATATATTGAGCACTCTTGGATTATTTACTGACGCCACTGCGACAGAAAAGTTACAGCGGCAATTCGATACTATATATATATATATATATATCCGTGCTGCTATATGGCTGCACCACTTGGACCCTAACGAAGCGTCTTGAGAATGAGCTAGATGGAAGCTGCACAAGAATGCTGCGTGCAGTCTTGAACAAGTCGTAGAAGCAGAACCCTACGAGGAGGCAGCTGTACGGTCACTTGCCCCCCATCTCACAAACTATCCGAGTGAGACGAATAAAGCATACAGGACACTGCTGGAGAAGCAAGGACGAGCTGATAAGCGACTTTCTCCTGTGAAAGCCAACACATGGACATGCTGGTGTGGGGCGCCCAGCAAGGACCAACATTGACCAAATATGCGAGGATGCTGGTTGCTCCGCAGAGGACCTCCCAGGTGCAATGAATGATAGGGAAGGTTGGCAAAAGATTGTCATGGATATCCATGCGACAAGATGATATTATATATATATATATATATATATATATATATAATATATATAATATATATATAAATTATATATATATATAATATAATATATATATAATATATATATATATATATATATATATAATATAATATATATATATATATATAATATATATATATACTTGTAATAAGCATAAATAGATGATTAATATAGATGCGGGGGTAATGGTTAAAACCTTGGGAAGTGGATGCGTCGACGCGAGTTCAAATCCAACTATTCTCCCGCCAGCTATCGGTAAATAGTTGGGTAGACGGGCTTCTTACTCTTCGTTAAGCAACCAGTTTAGGAAAAGGAAATCTTTGAATTAATAAACTGGTAAACTCCACTAAATATATATATATATATATATATAATCCAAAGTCCAGAGAAGAAATCTTCCATACGACACAAGAGTTTTATTTAAGCAAAACCAAATCGCAGTTTGAGAGCTCAATGTGTGCTCTTAATGTTAGAGCCACAGAGCAAATATATGAGTAAAGAAATAACAAAAGACTTAGAGATTTAGATTATGGTCTATTTCAGGGAGCTTAGACAAATAGTCTAAATCTTCCGACTCATCTGATGAGTCGGGAGATTTAGACTATTTGTCTAAGCTCCCTGAAATAGACTATAAAGCTAAATCTCTAAGTCTGTTGTTATTTCTTTACTCATATATATATAATATATATTATATATATATATATATATATATATAGTGTTTTTGTTTTTCTAACCATGAAATTTAAATCCAACACTTTTATACGAAAATGATAGGCTCTGCCTATTCATTATATGTAATTGCAAATAGTCGTAATTGTCCCTAAATGTAGCTTTTGAAGTTTTCCCAATTTGAATTATTTCTACTACGACAATTGATTTTGTGTCGGTGAAAAGCAAGTTATAGACAAAGAGAAATTGATTTTGGCATAACTGTCACCCCCCCCCCGAAATCTTTGTACCCCATCATCTTTTGATTCGTCTCCAGTTCCTTTTTATTGTTGGTGTTCGGCTCGACTCGGTTCTAAAACAAACAAAGGAAAGGTAAATTGTGATTGGCTCTTTTATCGATTTATCTGTCATATGGCCTATTTCCGATTACGTCTCTGCATTTTAGATGCAGTCATAATATTTTAAACAGTGGCGACTCCTAGCAATAATTTTTTTTTCTTTGGGCGCCCAGCTTTAACAGTCGAGGCCAATATTCAAAATTTGTAATCGATTTGTGATTGATGATTGTTAATTATGAATATTTATTTGTAAGTAACCTAATGATTTGTAGGTCTTCATGGTATAGTTCACGTAGATGGATGCAAGTATTATCGATCATGCCTGTTATACTTCTCAGTATTCCAGAAATGAGGCCTCTCGATCAAATGCAGTTTAGAGACGTACCTAGGACACTCTCGCCCAGTTGGTTGTGGCTGTAGAATAAACCGACAGCACCTCTTCAGAGTAGTCTTACCCTCCCCCAAATGAACCTTGAGGCTTAAGGACGGAATCATGTGTCTGTGCAATCCCTGGTATGTAACAATCCACTTTCACGCTTACTTGGACCAGACGGGCGATCGGAGACTCAACGTATTCTAAGCCCCACCGACAGAGCGTAAACCCTATTATACAAACTTCTATATATTAATATTCGTGTTCCTTAAAAGTAGGACCGTTATCATCTTGCAACACCCTCTGATTAAAAATGAGATCATCCAAATCACCTAATATGAAATGCAAAAATGTCAATCCTGATTATCTGGTGTTGCTCATTCGCCGAATTTTTATTTCTTATGAGTATCGTCACTTAAGCTTAATTATGGACCATTCCGTTTTTATTATAAAGAAAGGAAAGAAAAAGAATATGCTACACAGAAAAAATATTGAAAGAAAGAAAGAAAGAAAGAGAGTAGAAGAAAGATAGAGAGTGTGGTGCGCGCAAGGACACGTTAATTCTAATCTGTTTCCATCGAACATAATGGAAAGATGAAATGGAAAGAAAGAAAAAAAAGAGTGAGAGAGAGTTAAATCAAGATTATTATATTTGTTACATATTGAAGTATAGCAATAGATCTTAAGTAAACATATCAAACGTTGTAATAATTAAATTACCATACTGTGGTATATCCACAGGTTCTACTATTAGAGGAATATTTCAGCTACGGAACTTAATTCAACAGTGACCCTAACTAATCTGTTCGTTTTGGCTGGTTGTCTCACTCTGTCTATCGGACGAATATGCGTGATGCTTTTATGAGAATTCAGTCTCTTTGTCTTGTCAGAATCACCAAAAGATTATTAATCATGAGTAGGTTCCGGTTGACCAAGATCATCCATTTTCATTAGATTTTTTTTGGAACTGACGTGTCTCTTATTGTTAAACGAATACACTACATAAAACATTTTCAACGTGAAGTTGATATTTATGAAAATAAAATAAAAATATGCAGATAATGATTTAAATACATTCAATTTTGATATAAAATGTTGTACAATTGTTTCGAGGTTCGAGTAACGAGTTACTGTAACTAAATGTAGCTAACTATTGTTGCAGTGGAGTCTTCTGGATAACTGAGATAAAAGTTAATGCTGAAATGAATTAATAATTAAACAAACAGAAGACAAATAACAGGAGGTTGAGTTAAAACAGACGTTTTTTTTTTAAGTATATTGTATGTTTATTAATAATCAATAGTTTACAAATATGTTTTTCGCGTGTGCATGGGATTTGTATGTGTACAGTGTAGATAAATGTTGTTTTTTTTTTTTTTTTTGTTTTTTTGTTAATCTTTGTTTTTAATTATTTGTGGGCCATTCTTTAATACCTCTGGGATAAAAAGTTTTTTTTCATCGTCATAAAATCCCGAACTGATATTTTTTGGTTCAGAAATTGGAATAGTAGCAGTAAAAGATAGGGATACAACGGCAAAAAAACACAGCAATAATGTTTTATATAATCTTTATTGTAGTGGGAAATGAACATGTCGAATGATCACACTTGTTGAAGGCGAATATTGGCTGATTTTCAAACTGGTTATTATATACCTACCAATGCGATAAGGTATCACATAATGATACTCGTAGTGCCCCATACTTCCGATATTGTGTCCCATCCTACCTAACTACACCCTGCGCGTCACAAGGTTATTTTGTATTCGGACTACAACTGGTTTTAATTCAGAGTTTTCTATCTATACGAGTTACTGTAATAAGACTAAAAATCTACGTCATTCCTATAGCGTCAAAATGGTATGTAACACTCCACTTTTAATTTAATTTTAAGCGGGTTACAAACGGGTAAATATAAATTATTAAAACCAGACGGAGAATTGTTTTAGAGGAGGAATAAATTTCTCGTCGGTGTCATGCAATCTCTATTTTCTTTTGCCTCTCTACAGAATTTTTTTCTTCTTTTTACAGTCGTGGGTGCTTATCTATTATGTTTCCCTAAGACATGGTGTCAGGTCATCAGAGCACCAATGACGTCACTAACCTTCTGTCAGACCTTTTCCATCAACTAATGGCACGAGATGCCGTGCCCAAATGAGAAAAAAAACCAGAACTGGGAATTGTAGATTGTCATTTCTACGTGAATTCTACTCTATCAGCTGCTGTGCCCTTGGGAATAGCTCTGCATGTTTAGATACTAAATAATTTCTGCATTATCTAGTTGCTTTTTTTTTCAGCTTTGCATTCATGTCAAACGACTCGGGTGGCTAGCGTGCTTTAATCATTTTACGATTAATTACGTGGCACAAGGCATTGTGGCGCTGTTTCAAACCCTTTGTTAATGAATTCTTTAATTTTCGGACACTCAAACTGAAAAAAATGCTCCTTCACAAACATTTTCAGTAAAACTGTAATCACACACACCTGTCCACGATACCGTCAAGCCCTAGCACTTATATGATGTTCCCAACCCAATTTTCTTTAATGGCAATCCCCGACACATTTATCATATGTGGGATTGAAGACGATGAGTGGATCTTTAATGTCCAGACTATGTCGTTAAACCCTCTCTCTCCCCCCTCTCTCTCTCTGTCTCTCTGTCTCTCTGTCTCTGTCTGTCTGTCTGTCTGTCTGTCTCTCTCTCTCTCTCTCTCTCTCTCTGTGTCTCTCTGTCTTCTGTCTCTATCTCTGTCTCTGTCTCTCTCTGTCTGTCTGTCTGTCTGTCTGTCTCTCTCTCTCTGATGGTGAAGTTCCGATTGTAGCTTGAAGAATGAGGAATATACCTTCATTGCCATTACACCCAGGTCTACTTGTCCTGGAGGGGTATACCTGTTAGGGTTCCATCTATGGTTAAATAGAAGAAAATAGGAGTTTAGAAAATGTCTTTAAAAAGTTGAATACCATCAAGTATCTGACAGAAGGACAGAGACAACAAGGGAGAGAGAGGGGAGAGAGAGAAGAGAGAAAAAAGTTGGGAGAGATAATTTAAGAGTTTTAAAATTCAAGCGGTTTTATTTTTGTGTTAAGAATTTATTAGTTCGTTTCAACGCCCACCAACCCATCCGCTCCCGACCCCAGCTGACTCTCTTTCATTAGCCCGATCTTCCACTTGTCGAAACACGTGCATCCACTCTCAGGTATTTTTAAAAATCAAATATGCGAACCTTGTCCCCGAAATCAATCTTACAAAACCCACAACCATTAAACAGCAACCTGAGCTCTGAATGAATATTTGAAGGAACTCATTCCGGTTTAATTTTTTTTCCACCGAATCTTATTTTCCCCCATCACTCCCTGTTTCACGGTGATTGTAACACTTCCCTTGAACTTCTAGCCGCCGATTAATAAGACAGAAAGGAACGGAAAAAGGAACTTTGCATGAATATTACATAATACTAATTTGGATCGCCATTACAAAGTTCATATCAGAGGATTTCTTTGCCTTACAATTTCGTTTTCTAAGGTTTTCTTCCTTTAAAATTTATTCTTTTTTTTAAGTTCGTTTGGTGTGTTTTAATCAATTCCGTTTCAATGGAGGAGCGGCCAGAAGTCTTTAATTATAGAAAAGTCAGATTTGAAAAAGAGGAATAAGAAAAAAAATCTGTAACAGGTTGATGAGAACCAGATGAGTCAAATATTTTAAAATGATAATGTTTAGAAAAAAAAGAGGCTATTAAACTGCTGAAATTGTATGAATAAGAATGCATGTAAAAAAAAAAAAAGAATATGAACAAATAAAGAAAAATAAGACTTAAAAAATAGGAAGAAATAGAAATGAATTAATGGAAAGGAGAAAACAAAACTTAAAAAGAATTATAAATTTTTTAAAAGTTAAAAATGATGCAGTAAAAAATAAAAAAATAAATAAAGGAAAAGAATGTGTGAGTATTATGAAGTGTATTAGAAAGAAAAATGGAAGGAAATAAGAGAGATAGAATGAGAGTTAGAGGAGAGAAAGAGAGAAGAGAGAGAGAGAGAGGAGAGAAATAAAAATTTAAAAAAGTAAAAAAGTAATAGAAAGAAATAAGGATACAAAGAGACTGTGGTTATCATGAATGTATGAAAGAAAATAGAAAGAAACAAAGAGAAGAGAAGAGAGAGAAGAGAGAGAGAGAGAGAGAAGGAGAGAAAGAGGAAAGAGAACAGAGAGAGTAGGTAGGGGAGAAAGAAGAAAGAAAGAAAAAAGAAAGAAAGAGAAAGAAAGTGTAAATAAATAATAAGAAATAGTGTGCGAGTTATTCTGAATGCATAAAAAGAAATATCGAAGAAAAGAGAGAAGAGAGAAGAGAGAGAGAGAGAGAGAGAGATAGAGAGGAGAGAGAAGAGGGAGAGGGGAGAAATTGACGAAGGAATTATTTTGCTGATGACAAAGAGAAATGTGTTTAAAAGAAGAAAAATGTCTAAAAAATAAAGAACAGTTGATGAAATAAAAATAGAAAAAGTGAGGGAGATATTTAATGGCTAAAGATTTAGAAAAATGAAAGTGCTTAGAAAAATAAGGAATGAATTGAAAAAAATGAGGAAATTAAAAAAAGAATTTTTTAAAGGGAAAATAGAAAGAACGAAAGAAAAGGGTTAAAAGAAAAAAGAAGAAAGAAACGAGAAAAAAAGAAATCGAGAAAACGGAAATAGAAAGAAAAATGATTGAATTAATGAAAAAGAAAGAAAATATTGTAATGAATCATAGAAGAGATTAAAAAAAAGAAAGAAGCCGAATTAATCTAAAAAATTAAGTAAAAGTCCGAAAAGAAAATAGAAACGATCCAGGTAAAGGTTAAAAAAGAAGAAAAGAAAGAAAGAAAGAAAGAAAGAGAGGTGTAAGAAATAATAGCGGGACCTGTGGCTATACCACAGTATGACAATCTAATCATTACAATGTTTGATATGTTATCTTACTAAATTTGTATTTACAAGCTGAGCTAAATCCTACTTAATAATAATAATAATATATATATTTATTTACCAACCCCTTCGCACGAGCAGGATGCGACACAAGGTCAATTTCTTAAGCGGAGTTTAACACGTTTGAATTCAGAGTTTTCCTTCTCCTAGACTGGTTACCAAGCCATGGTTAAAGAATCCAATTTGCCCTGCTATTTACACATAGCTGGAGGGAGAATTGGATTCCTACCTTTCCCAAGGGCATTAGCGCCATGTGAAATGCCAACAGCTTCGTCCAGGAATTGAACTCGCGTTGACGAGTCCCGTTTCCTACGACTCTAACCATTAGACCACGCGCCTCCATAATAATAATAAGAGATCAATATTTACTAAATTTTGATTAGTTTTGGCACAAAAGTTAAATAGAAGCAGGAAGAGATTGTTATGGCAGTCATTCAAGTGTGTGTTGGGGAGGGGGATGTTACTAGCCTTGAAAATCAGTATTCCAAATCCTGAGATTTATTTATATTTGAAACAACAAACACAACCATTAATTACCACAGTATGACAATC
>CM042144.1:1659707-1670284 GCA_023376005.1 Doryteuthis pealeii | reverse complement strand
AAAGAAGAGGGAGAATACACTAGGTCTGGCTTCTTGCAGGGATAAGGTGATCCGTTTTTATTTCAGTCCAGAGAATTTTATCCGTTCCGTTCAAGATAAAGATTCTGGTTTTGCGGTCAGGGCATTTTTGTTGTGTGGCAATAATTTAATTTTTTGCATGAGATTCCCAGTGTGTATTTTTTCATCTCGCCAACCCATTTGTTGTGTCTAGTTTTGCGTCTCGTTGTGCTAGTTTGCTTTACATTCACAGAGTATAAATGGTTAAAGTCTCATCTCTATTACTGCAGGAAGTCTAATTTACCTATTCTGTTGGGTCTTATCAATTTTCGCTTTGTGTTGTTTGTCCTTTATGGCATATTTTGTGCAGCAATTATAAGTGATTCTGTTTCTCTTTGAGGTTTCGCCTTTTCTTAACCATGTCAAGTCTTTCATGTGCAACCTCTTCTATTTGTCGTTTGAAAGCGTCCATATAATTGTTTTTCTTCCCATTTTTGTTTTCCTTCTCATTTTTGTTTTCTAGTCTTTGTCGTTTTTCTGTTTGTCCATCTGCCGTTTTCTACTATTGTTGGCCGCCATAAGTAGTTTGTCTTTGCTAGCAGAAATCTGATCAAGGAATTATACTGGGCTGTCCCCATGTATAAGATATCAGGAACCATTCTTAATGGAGACAAAAGAAGAACTCAGACAGATAGACCAAAGGACAAGAAAATTAATGAAATGCAGACAAGGGCTGCTCCACCCTAGAGTGATAGAGATAGATGTATGTGTCAAGAAAGGAAGAGGAAGAGGTCCTTGCCAACAAGAGGAATGCGTAAAACCACAATCCAACAACTTGAAGATTATTATATTATTATTATTATTATTCTTATATTTTGTTTTTTTGCAGTGGAATATTAATATCTTGTCATCCCGTTCCAATTTAATCAAAAAAAGATAATCAATTTCAACATTCTTCATTATGAATAGACGTTTGAACACAGTTATTTTGCGGTTTTGTCTTTTTGTTTTTTTCAACTTTTTAATTTATGATGTTCGACGTTATTATTTGTGTTTATTCATATCCAGATCATCTCAAATTGCAATTGTTTATTTTTGAAGTATCCAACTAATTGTTTCCTTTCCATCTTTATTTCTAGATTTTTTTTTATTGTTGTTTTCTCAAGGTCCTGATGTTATTCTATATATAACATGCTTGTTCTTATCTTCCGATCGTTATCATCCTGCAACACCTCTAGTTAAAAATGAGACCGTCATTGGTTCAAGATGCAATGCAGCAAACATGGAAAAATTCAGATTACCTGATGTCACTTTAATCGCAGATTTTTTTTTTCCGATTTTAATTTCACCCAATTTTTAAAATAAAACATTCCAAATGGATATGTGAATCTGCATGCGAGTGTTTATATATAATATATATATATATATATTATATATATATATATATATATGTGTGTGTGTGTGTGTGTGTGTGTGTGTGTGTGTGTGAAATGGAAATTCTCTGTAATGTCTGTAACCGGAAACTACATTAACTGCCTTACGTCAAATACCCTGAAACTGATTAGTTTATCAAGAATATTTATATCAAAATTATTAATACATAGAATAAATGTTAATGATTAGTGTGGCTTTATGAAATCTGAGTTAGGTTTGCCTCGAAACTGTCCATGTTTTAGTGCCGTTTAAAAAATTCAATCCTATGAATGTTTTATATCAGAAAACATTAAAAAAGAATTAAAAATAAGGGTTCTGTTTTATATGCGTTCTATTAATTTCGTTTATGTCTTTATAATTCTATATTTCATACATAAAACCTTGATACTTACGCTAGGATGGGGAATATTTTTTGGCTAGTCTATATCTATTAATAATGGAGATTTCTCTTCCGGTTTTTGTCTGTTAAAATTACGTCAAGGCAGCTTACGTCACATTACCCAAAATCGTCATATACATACGAATAGATACACTCAAAATTTGAACATAGCCATCATTTAGAAACAAGTCCTCAATTGTTTTTAAAAAACAAGTTTATAAATATGAACTGGTATTATATATCTATATTAGTTTTAGTTTATTTTCATACATATTTAACGTTTACAATTTCAAAATTGTTTTATTTTTTAATCCTTTAATGATATTTGATGATTTTACTTACTGAAGGTAACAAACTCGCTGACATTGAATTCTTTACTCCCACCCCTCAGGCAATATGTTTCAAAAAAAATTTTTTTCTTATTTACATCACACCGGGGGGTGTTTTTTTTATTTTGTACTAGTGTATATAATTGAATATTTATGAACTTCATCACAGATTTATTCTGCAGGATGTCAAAATAATTTAAGTACCTAGAACTTCCAAGAATTTTTAATCGTTGATAAATTTATCAAAATATTATTTTAACTTTGACTATAAACTAACAATTTTTTTTTTAATTAAGGTATTGATGCGTTTGTCCCTAGATAACAACGACGCTGACGAAATACCTGTGGCATCTTTCACCGCACTGTTTGGATCATTCTTAAATGCAAAAAAAAGCAAAATAAAATATTTTCAGGTCATGGTGCTCTGCGGAATAGGCTGGCTGCATTCACTGCAGAGGTTTAACATTTCCCATGAAAGTGGTGTCCTAGGTAATGATAACTAGCAGTAAAATTGGCAGACGGGGTCTGTTGTCCGTATCGGCCAGCACATCAACGAGAGTATATCCCCCTTTAGCAACCGTTAAGACCGGTGGGAGACTAGTTTCTTGCTGAGGTAGAGCACCAAAGCCCTACCGTCAGATACCCACTTTCCCGCATAGATCAGATTAACCCAATCTGTGCTACTCATCACTGGGTTGGCGGGGACTGGTATGAACCAGATCCTTGCGATTCCAGCGGGTTATTTACCGACTGAGCTCAACCGGCTATTAAAAATGCTTGTCCTCCAAGCTAAGTAAACTGAGGATTGAACCTACCCAGTACAGCTTGTCGAGTCTAAAGTATTTGAACCACTATGCTACTTGAGTGCCAGGTACTAAACTGATTATTATTGATCTATTTTTAATTAATTAATCGTTACAATAATAATCTGCACAGCAACGTAAACTTGAATAAATAAGCTCTACTGCCAACGCCCGCAACTTCAACCTCTGTATTCTACAAAGAGACACGTCAAATTTTACCTTTTCGCACCTTGAGAAGACGAATTCTGACAATTAATCCCGCCGTGTTCGCTCTTGCGTACTGTCCCTCGCTCTGTCAAACCGTCTCCTTTTAACACTAGGGTCTGGCCGGATTTTCACACGTCACAACTCCTCGTCTCGCCAGCAACGGAGACTTGCAACTTACAATCGCGGCCTCAAGGATACTCAGCTTTCACCTCTTCACAACTCGTCTCGTGCCCGCCTCGAACTCGTTACATTTCCACCTTCTCTGCTTCCGCCCTCACATACACAACAATGCCACTCGCTGTCTCTTCGAACTTCGACCGACGGACGTTGTTGGCTCATCACAGGTTTGTGGGTTTTGCCGTTCGATCTCGCTTTTCCGTGTTATCGTTTTATCGTTATTTACTTCCGGGCTACTACCCTGTTTTACATCAAACGTGGCGTGTCGTGGGTATGACACTAAACTAAATCTAATGATGAGACTGCCAGTTCTTAGAGAAATCTGCTTTCAGAGTCAATATTCTCGGTATACCCTAACCCTGAGTAAGTAGAACGTGCTAAGTTTCCATGTAAGAGTCAAAATAGATGTTTTAAAAATATAGGTATTCAGTATGACCATGTGCCAAAAAAAGAACATTCAAGGCTCTTTGCGTTTCCCTTCGTGATATTCTCATTCAGAAAGGAATTAATTCCATTTCTTCATCTTCAGTAGGTAAATATATGGATCTACCCCAACCCTTCGCACGAGCTGGATGTGACACTTTTGTCCATTTTTTTTAAAGCGGGGTTTTAACAGGTTTTAATTTAGAGTCTTTCCTCTCCTCTCGTACCCAAGGTTCAATTCCCAGTTTGCCATACTATAGAGCCCCCATAGTTGGATGCATACAATGGATCTCATTTGAGGTGGCGGTCACATTGTCTAGAATTGTAATCCTTTCCTCCCCATTTGTTGTGTGGAAATCCATTTATTTTGTTTATTTACTTATCCGCTCTTAAGACGTTTGGTGTTCCCGGTCATTCTTTGTTTTATTTCCTTATAACTTTATCTATTATAATATAACAGTTATTCCACATTCATTCACAATACGTAATCATTAATCTAACAACTTAAAGTAATTGGCATGGGCGCGAATAGATAAACCAATGTTGGTGGAGTGGGCCTATAGTTGTATCAAGCCCAGAATAGCGAGGGATTCTA
The DNA here is from genome assembly GCA_023376005.1 of Doryteuthis pealeii. Taxonomy (NCBI): domain Eukaryota; kingdom Metazoa; phylum Mollusca; class Cephalopoda; order Myopsida; family Loliginidae; genus Doryteuthis; species Doryteuthis pealeii. Next base: position 1,665,940 of record CM042144.1, on the reverse strand, counting down.
TCCCCCTTTTCACTACGCTAGATCAGAGAGATTGGGTTTGCTGAGGCTGGAACGCTATACCAGTTGTCTACTTTACGACACAGATCGGATTACCAATTTGTTTTACTCATAATGCTGAGTTGGAGGACGGTATCGACTCAGAACCTAACGATTCCAAGGCTGGTGCTGTAGCCGACAGAGAAAAATCGCTAGCTTAGTAAGTAGAGACAAGTTGACAAAACAATATCTTTCAAGTGAGCTTAGGTGTAACATGATATGCCTTTATCTTTCACACTTGTTGGGGTCTTGTCGAGGTCATTAGTAATTAAGCTATTTAAGGTGCTACTGGGACTGGCCGGATAACGTCACTCACGCGATGCGGAAGTTGGGTAGGAATTTGCCCGTCGCATATAGGCCAAAATTTCCTAATTAGTGATATATTTTAACCGTTTCGCATTCAGTCCTGCTTCTCTTTTTGCCCCCGCCCTTCTCAATTCGCTGTTTGGGGCCCCTATCTAATTATTTACTAAGATTAGCCTCGATAGGACACAAGGCCAGAAGTATGGGGCCACCCAGTGAGAATTGAACTCACTATCGCGCTAACCATTATACACATTGATGTGCCCATTCAGGGACAAATAGACCTGTTTAAAAACAATATTCGTTTTCAATAGTGCCGAGAGCAAAAGGAAACACCATGAAAACTCTAATATCACCGTACAATGAATGCTATTCCTAACGTACTAATTATAAAATACCATAGTCTGGGTAACATGTCATTAAAGAGATTATTTCGGTGGTATTTCAATAATAAATTCTTGTAATAGATTTGGTTTGGTTTGTTTTTGTTTTTGAGGGCATATCAAACTCAGTGGGTCATGTTAATGACGATAAAGTTTGAAATAATCAATTCTTAATGGATAATACAATTTTTTTATAAATTATTTTTCTTTTACCCATAGATGGGCCCTAACAGGTACTACGACTCCGGGTTCAGATGTGGACCAGGGAGCAATGGTGATGAAGGGGTGCTCCACATTCCCAACCTCCAAAACCGGAACCTCACCATCAGATAGGTTTTAACTGTCATTCCCAGGACATGTAGACCCGCAGCCACCGCTCTAGGCACCTATGAATAAAAGGGTTGGGCTTGCCAATAAGGGCAATAGGGTTGGAAAAATCATATAGGTGCTAGGGCTTGACGTGACCAGTCGATGTGATCGGATGGGGCTCTCCGACGCTCCGTCAGCCCAAGTAGGCCAAAGTGGAGTATTGCGTGTCATGAACTGCTAATCACCTGGGCTCTATCCTTAAGCATCACGGTCGCTGCCACCTCACGAGATAATCAGGTGGCCCGCATTGGGAGAGTCTAACCCCTCTGCAGAGGTGCAGATGGTGTCTTGTAATAGGTTAGCACTGATTTTATGAGAAATTATGCAACAAGCTTATTTGCAAACGATCTCGTTTTTTCATGTGGTCAATGTCTGCGGCTGATTTGAGAAAGTCTAAATAAAGAGTGGTGATTTTCGTAGAGCTTGAATCCATGATAGTCAAGCACTAACACTTTGGGACGAGGGAATTTATGAGCAAGTGCCTCCTCGGTCTCTCCTGCCTTCAGAAATCGCTACCTACCTGGTGATTATTAAGATAACGTCCCAGCTATGTAGTTCGGTGGTGTTACTTGAAGAAAACAACCAACTTAGGGCGTTTAAATGTATTTTAGAGGGGGGCTTTCTTTTTTTGGTCGTAATTCTTATTTATTTATCGTAATTTGTTTAGAAATTTATTTATAGAAATTTGTCGTAATTCATGTTTATTTATAGAAATTTGTGTAATTCTTGTTTAGATATAAGATGGATATCTATCTATCTATCTATTATCTATCTACCTCATTGTTCATTTTTTACTTTGTTTATATTATCATACACCCATTCTTCCATTTGTTTCATATCAAAACAGAGAAGCCCCCCCTCTAAAATACATTTAACGCCCTAAGTTGGTTGTTTTCTTTCAAGTAACATCGCCGAGACGAACATAGCTGGGGACGTTATTTAGCAATTTCTGAAGGCAGGAGACCGGGAGCACTTCCTCATAAATTACTGGACGATTTTGTTCTGGTATTTTCCTTCCCCCATAGACGATTATCTATTATCGTATAGCTCATTGGTGACTATGATCATTACTCGCCTTTTTATGGAAGAATCTGGGTATATCTGATCAAATGGCTATTAAGTTTCTCCTCTGTTTTCTACTAATTCCCACACGCTTCGCCGATTACATGATTCTATAAGCAAATCCTGTTAAGTATACTATATAACTTAAACCGTATTTTCCCATGATTTACTAACGATTAAATCTAAAATCTTATACTTAACTATAGAATAGAATAAACTAGATGGGGCCTACACAAGAATGGTGCATGCAGTCCTGAACAAGTCGTGGAAGCAGCACCCCACAAAGAAGCAACTATATGGTCACCTGCCCACCATCTCACAAACTATCTGGGTGAGACGAACTGGGCATACAGGACACTGCTGGAGAAGCGGGGACGAGCTCATAAGCGACGTTCTCCTGTGGAAGCCAACACATGGACATGCTAACGTAGGATGCCCACTAAGGACCTACATTGACCAACTATGCGAGGATTCTGGATGCTGCGCAGAGGACCTCCCAGCGGCAATGAGTGATGGGGAAGGTTGGTGAGAGATTGTCATGGATACCTGTGCTGCTTGCGTGACATGATGATGATGATGATGATGAAATCTTAAATCCTATACTTGATTACAAATATGATAGGCTATACCTATTCATTATGTCACCAGGATTTCCACCATTGTTTTTCCTTGAGAGATGTGTGATACAATAAGTTATAACATATCCCTTCCAGCACGACCAGGATGCGATGCAGGTCGATTTTTATAATGAGTCAAACTCTGTGCAAGAAGGTGTCATTCTTCTCCTGCCAGCTATAGCCCCGTCGGATGGGGCTTTAGAATATACCGAATGCACCTCTACAGAGGGCTAAGGCCTCCCAACGTGGCTACCTCTTGGCTGTGGCTGGTGATCCGTGATGCCTCAGGACGGAAGCCTGGTGACTGAGCAGTCCATGACATGCAACACTTCACTTTGGCATAAAATGACCCAATGTGTTGACATGCCATAAAATCCCAACCAAACAGTCACGGCTTCAGAGACTGAGTGATGAAAATAAACAACGAGGTCTCACGCGTAAACAAGTTTAGGTTTTGTGCCCCCCCCCCCCGCATACGAGATTAACCCTCACCGACATAACAGATATTGGTAACTATGCTGCATTAGCCGTCTTGTGTTGTGGAAAAACCTGGCAATTTTAGAAAGCAGGACCATATGAACATTAGGCACCCCTTTTGCGATCTCGATTCATAAGGACATGTTTTTCATTTACTAAGTCAAAATCCGGTTGTTTGTTAGGGGTTAGGGTTAGGGTTTAGGGTTAGGGTTAGGGGTTAGGGGTTTAGTTTTTATAATTTAAAAAAAACTCTAAAAATCGTATGTTAACAAACAACCGGATTTTGACGGTGTAAATGAAAAACATGTCCTTATGAATCGAGATCACAAAAGGGGTGCCTAACGGTCATACGATCCAGAAATCATACAGTCGTTTAATCCAAAACGATAGAAACCTGAAACATCTGGAGTGAAAACAGAATAAGAAAAGTATAAAAGATGGAAGCAAAGTGCACGTTGTTTTCCTTTTTTCTTCCTTTTTTTTCCCCTCAGTTGTGTCTAATACGACTGTAACGATAAAACATTTTCCAAAGTGAAGTCGATATTTATGGTCGACACTATTAACCCTTTAAGTGCAGACTGCTTTTAGTTTCCTTCATTTTTTTTTTCATTTTTATTTTTTTTATACACTGATATCGACAAATTCTTTTAGTGGGTGGCATTGACTGCTTTAGCAGTGGGAGATAAGAAAGACTGGCCTAAATGATTTTTTTTTTCATGGGTGCTCACAAGTGATAAATATCGAAGAGGTTAAACGTAAAGAAGAAATATGGGGAAACCTAAATCATTTAAATGTTTTGCATCTGACAACAACGCTACATCTCTTGTATATGTCCGCATTAACGAATTCATTATAGAAAAACATGTTGCTTTCAGGGTATACTGTCATTTAATAGAAAGAGATTGCAACCAGAAACATATGGTGTAAAAATACAAATAATAATAAAAATAAACATTTAGGGTTATTTCTCGTTCAGGTTTTAAGGAATCAGGATTCCCAGTATATATAAAATCAAAACAGTGTAATTAAAAAAATGCTTAACTCTGTTAATATATATATATATAATATATATATATATATATATATATATATATATATATTATATAAGACTAAGTTTTTGGCATGTACGTGTCGACGCATAAGTTCAAAACGGGAGTCACTCTGATTCGAAATCTTGCATACATATTATTATTCTTCTAATTAAGAAACACGCCAAATTTGGCTATTGATTTTTTACTGATTAAGGGATATAATTAATTAATTAAGCCAAAATCACCCAATTTGCGAAACTGTCCGTACACCAACTCCTGCTGATGATAAGATAGTGTCCCCTGCCTGACTTTTTGTTAAAGCGCTTAGTTGAATTCACTGCTGATAAGCAGTGAATTCAATTTTAGAGAATAAATTCCGCCGTTCAGCTCGGAATTTATCACCTATTTGTAGTCCAATCTTAGAAATATCCATATGGTTGAAAAAGAAGAGAAAATAATATTGCTCAATATATAATTTGTACGGGTCTTTATCAATTGAATTATTTTTTTATAGCGAGTTAGAAAAAAATTATTTTGCTTCGGACAGCAAAAGTATGTTTTAACGAAAAATCAAATCTTATTCATATCGCAATCTTTTTATTCCTGACTTTAAAATATTAATTTAGTTAGAAAGGAAATGAAATAATCTATCTTACAAATATTTATTTGGTAAGAAAGAACGAAGTAAATAACAATAATAAGCGAAATAAATAATAAGCGAAGTAAGTATCAATAATAATTTAAGTCAACTTTGTTTTTTAATATTTTCGTATATATACAAAAGAGTTTTAGAAAAAAAAAAGACTTTTACAAAAATAGTTACTTATTTTGTAACTAAGTAAACATATAGTTGAATTGTAATAAAAACAAAAACAAAAAATTATAATAAAAATAGATGTAGTTAACATTTCGTATATAAAAAAAACAGTGTTTGAAATGTTATGTTAAGCTAACTTAAACATAAAATAAAAATGATTCTACTGTACGTAACTTAAATGAGAAAATTTTTTATTTAATTTATCATAATTCTAATGATAAATAAATAGGCAGATTTTTTTTTTTTAAGTCACCACTTTTTTTTCTCTCTCTTTCTTTTTTTTTTTTTACTAAAAAACCGTCAAAAATGATCTTTCAAAATTTATCTCGGCTGAACTTGAAAACGGTCGGAAAATTAGAGTGCCCCAGAAAAACAGAACCCATAAAATTTGTAATAAAACTGTTAATTTTAACTAGGGGGGTTTAGGTTAGGGTTGGGGTTTAGGGTTAGTTTATTGGGAAAATAAATAAATAATTTGGGTTCTGTTTTTTCTGGGTCACCTATATACAGGGTGACCCAGAAAAAACAGAACCCACACATTTTGTAATAACTTAATTTTAACTAGGGGGATTTAGGGGTTAAGGTTAGGGTTAGGGTTGGGCTTTAGAGTTAGTTTAATGGGAAAATAAATAATTTGGGTTCTGTTTGTTTGTTTTATTTTATTTGGTTTCTTGGTCACCCTAATTTTCCGACCGTTTTTCAAGTTCAGTCTTTATCTCGAGATTTCTTTTAATCAGGTATTAACATTTTTTTTAACTTTAGAAATCACTTTAATTCATTCATATTAGTGTCGTCTCGAATATAACATTTATTTCGACCGTTTATTCATTAGACAATTCTCGGCGATTTTTTAAAAAATTGGATAAATAATTATCTCTTATTAGTTACCACCAATTTTCCCTGTGAAATTTACCCCACCCCTATATTTAATACAATGAAACTTGCATAAAAATTAATATTATCTTGAAAAAAAATGTTCAATTCGAAAGAAGAAACATTAAACAAACTACTGAGGATTTTTTTTTTAAATTTTCAGCTAACGGAAATAAGAAAATTATGATTGAAAAACAATGTTTTCATTTTTGCAGCGTTAAATCAACTGAAATTTTACGTAGCCAAAAACAACTGACGACAAGAG
>CM042144.1:1649707-1657207 GCA_023376005.1 Doryteuthis pealeii | reverse complement strand
TTAGAAGTTTTCCCAATTTGAATTATTTCTACTACGACAATTGATTTTGTGTCGGTGAAAAGCAAGCTATAGACAAAGAGAAATTGATTTTGGCATAACTGTCACCCCCCGCCCCCGAAATCTTTGTACCCCATCATCTTTTGATTCGTCTCCAGTTCCTTTTTATTGTTGGTGTTCGGCTCGACTCGGTTCTAAAACAAACAAAGGAAAGGTAAATTGTGATTGGCTCTTTTATCGATTTATCTGTCATATGGCCTATTTCCGATTACGTCTCTGCATTTTAGATGCAGTCATAAATATTTAAACAGTGGCGACTCCTAGCAATATTTTTTTTCTTTGGGTGCCCAGCTTTAACAGTTGAGGCTAATATTCAAAATTTGTAATCGATTTTGTGATTTGATGATTTGTTAATTATGAATATTTATTTGTAAGTAACCTAATGATTTGTAGGTCTTCATGGTATAGTTTACGTAGATGGAAGCAAGTATCATCGATCATGCCTGTTATACTTCGCAGTATTCCAGAAATGAGGCCTCTCGATCAAAAGCATTTTAGAGACGTACCTAGGACACTCTCGCCCAGTTGGTTGGGGCTGTAGAATAAACCAACTGCACCTCTTCATAGTAGTCTTACCCTCCCCCAAATGAACCTTGAGGCTTACGGACGGAATCCTGTGTCTGTGCAATCCCTGGTATGTAACACTCCAATTTCACACTTACTTGGACTAGACAGGTGATCGGAGACTCAACGTATTCTAAGCCCCACCGACAGAGCGTAAACCCTATTGTACAAACTTCTATATATTAATATTCGTGTTCCTTAAACGTAGGACCGTTATCATCTTGCAACACCCTCTGATTAAAAATGAGATCATCCAAATCACCTAATATGAAATGCAAAAATGTAAATCCTGATTATCTGATGCTGCTTATTCGCCGAATTTTTATTTCTTATGAGTATCGTCACCTAAGCTTAATTATGGACCATTCCGTTTTTATTATAAAGAAAGGAAAGAAAAAGAATATGCTACACAGAAAAAATATAGAAAGAAAGAAAGAGAGTAGAGGAAAGATAGAGAGTGGGGTGAGCGCAAGGACACGTTCATTCTAATCTGTTTCCATCGAACATAATGGAAAGATGAAATGGAAAGAAAGAAAAAAAGAGTGAGAGAGAGAGAGAGTTAAATCAAGATTATTATATTTGTTACATGTTGTTACATATGCAATAGCTCTTAAGTAAACATATCAAACGTTGTAATAATTAAATTACCATACTGTGGTATATCCACAGGTTCTACTATTAGAGGAATATTTCAGCTACGGAACTTAATTCAACAGTGACCCTAACTAATCTGTTCGTTTTGGCTGGTTGTCTCACTCTGTCTATCGGACGAATATGCGTGATGCTTTTATGAGAATTCAGTCTCTTTGTCTTGTCAGAATCACCAAAAGCTTATTAATCATGAATAGGATCCGGTTGACCGAGATCAACCATTTTCATTCGATTTTTTTGAACTGACGTGTCTCTTATTGTTAAACGAATACACTAAATAAAACATTTTCAAGGTGAAGTTGATATTTATGAAAATAAAATAAAAATATGCAGATAATGATTTAAATACCTCCAATTTTGATATAAAATTTTGTACAATTGTTTCGAGGTTCGAGTGTGTAGCAAATTAGTGTAACGAGTTACTGTAACTAAATGTAGCTAACTATTGTTGCAGTGGAGTCTTCTGGGTAATTGAGATAAAAGTTAATGTTGAAATGAATTAATAATTAAATAAACAGAAGACAAATAACAGGAGGTTGAGTTAAAACAGACTTTTTTTTAAAGTACATTTGTATGTTTATTGATAATCAATAGTTTACAAATATGTTTTCGCGTGTGCATGGAATTTGTATGTGTACAGTGTAGATAAATGTTGTTTTTTTTTTTGTTTTTTTTGTTTTTTTTGTTAATCTTTGTTTTTAATTATTTGTGGGCCATTCTTTAATACCTCTGGGGATAAAAGTTTTTTTTTTTCATCGTCATAAAATCCCGAACTGATATTTTTTGGTTCAGAAATTGGAGTAGCAGTAAAAGATATGGATACAACGGCAAAATAAACACAGCAATAATGTTTTATATAATCTTTATTGTAGTGGGAAATGAACATGGCGAATGATTTCACACTTGTTGAAGGCGAATATTGGCTGATTTTCAAACTGGTTATTATATACCTAACCAATGCGATAAGGTATCCCATAATGATACTCGTTGGGTGCCCCATACTTCCGATATTGTGTCCTATCCTACCTAACTACACCCTGCGCGACACAAGGTTATTTTGTATTCGGACTACAGCTGGTTTTAATTCAGAGTTTTCTATCTATACGAGTTACTGTAATAAGACTAAAAATGTACGTTCATTCCTATAGCGTCAAAATGGTATGTAACACTCCACTTTTAATTTAATTTTAAGCGGGTTACAAACGGGTAAATATAAATATTAAAACCAGACGGAGAATTGTTTTAGAGGAGGAATAAATTCCTCGTCGGTGTCATGCAATCTATTTTCTTTTTGCCACTCTACAGGAATTTTTTCTTCTTTTTACAGCTCGTGGGTGCTTATCTATTATGTTTCCCTAAGGACATGGTGTCAGGTCATCAGAGCACCCAATGACGTCACTAACCTTCTGTCAGACCTTTCCATCAACCAATGGCACGAGATGCCGTGCCAAATGAGAAAAAGAACCAGAACTGGGAATTGTAGATTGTCATTTCTACGTGAATTCTACTCTATCAGCTGCTGTGCCCTTGGGAATAGCTCTGCATGTTTAGATACTAAATAATTTCTGCATTATCTAGTTGCTTTTTTTTGGTTTCGGCTTTGCATTCATGTCAAACGACTCGGGTGGCCTAGCGTGCTTTAATCATTTTACGATTAATTACGTGGCACAAGGCATTGTGGCGCTGTTTCAAACCCTTTTGTTAATGAATTCTTTAATTTTCGGACACTCAAACTGAAAAAAATGCTCCTTCACAAACATTTTCAGTAAAACTGTAATCACACACACCCTGTCCACGATACGTCAAGCCCTAGCACTTATATGATTGTCCTAACCCAATTTTCTTTAATGGCAATCCCCGACACATTTTATCATATGTGGGATGAGTGGGGATCTTTAATGTCCAGACTATGTCGTTAAACTCTCTCTCTCCCCTCTCTCTCTGTCTCTCTGTCTCTCTGTCTGTCTGTCTGTCTGTCTGTCTGTCTGTCTCTCTCTCTCTCTCTCTCTCTCTCTCTCTGTGTCTGTGTCTCTCTGTCTCTGTCTCTGTCTTTATCTCTGTCTGTCTGTCTGTCTGTCTCTCTCTCTCTGATGGTGAAGTTCCGATTGTCGAGCTCTGAAGAACGAGGAATATACCTTCATTGCCATTACACCCAGGTCTACTCTGTCCTGGAGGGGTAGTACCTGTTAGGGTTCCATCTATGGGTTAAATAGAAGAAAATAGGAGTTTAGAAAATGTCTTTAAAAAATTGAATACCATCAAGTATCTGACAGAAGGACAGAGACAGTGACAAAGAGAGAGAGGGGAGAGAGAGGGGGGGGAGAGAGAGGGGGAGAGAGAGGAAGAGAGAAAAAGTTGGGAGAGATAATTTAAGAGTTAAAATTCAAGCGGTTTTATTTTTGTGTTAAGAATTTATTAGTTCGTTTCAACGCCCACCAACCCATCCCGCTCCCGACCCCAGCTGACTCTCTTTCATTAGCCCGATCTTCCACTTGTCGAAACACGTGCATCCACTCTCAGGGTATTTTTAAAAATCAATATGCGAACCTTGTCCCCGAAATCAATCTTACAAAACCCACAACCATTAATACAGCAACCTGAGGCTCTGAATGAATATTTGAAGGAACTCATTCCGTGTTTAATTTTTTTTCCACCGACATCTTATTTTCCCCATCACTCCCTGTTTCACGGTGATTGTAACACTTCCCTTGAACTTCTAGCCGCCGATTAATAAGACAGAAAGGAACGGAAAAAGGAACTTTTGCATGAATATTACATAATACTAATTTGGATCGCCATTACAAAGTTCATATCAGAGGATTTTCTTTGCCTTACAATTTCGTTTTCTAAGGTTTTCTTTCCTTTAAAATTTATTCTTTTTTTTAAGTTCGTTTGGTGTGTTTTAATCAATTCCGTTTCAATGGAGGAGCGGCCAGGAAGTCTTTAATTATAGAGTAAAGTCAGATTTGAAAAAGAGGAATAAGAAAAAAAATCTGTAACAGGTTGATGAGGAACCAGATGAGTCAAATATTTTAAAATGATAATGTTTAGAAAAAAAAGGAGGCTTATTAAACTGCTGAAATTGTATGAATAAGAATGCATGTAAAAAAAAAAAATATGAACGAAATAAAGAAAAATAGGATTTAAAAAATAGGAAGAAATAGAAATGAATTAATGGAAGGAGAGAAAACAAAACTTAAAAAGAATTATAAATTTTTTAAAAGTTAAAAATGATGCAGTAAAAAATAAAAAATAAATAAGGGGAAAAGAATGTGTGAGTTATTATGAATGTATTAGAAAAAAAATGGAAGGAAATAAAGAGAGATAGAATGAGAGTTAGAAGGAGAGAGAGAGAATGAGAGAGAGAGAGAGGGGGGAGAGAGAAAGATAAATAAAAATTAAAAAAGTAAAAAAAAGTAATAGAAAGAAATAAGGATACAAAGACTGTGGTTATCATGAATGTATTAGAAAGAAAAATAGAAAGAAACAAAGAGAGATAGATAGAGAGAGAGAAAGAGAGAGGGAGGGAGGAGAGAGAGAAAGGAAGGAAGAAGGAAGGAAAGAAGAAAGGAAGGACGGAAGGAAAAAGAAGAAAGAAATTTAAAAAGTAAAAAAAAAGTCATAGAAAGAAATAAGGATACAAAGAGACTGTGGTTATCATGAATGTATTGAAAAAGAGAAATAGAAAAAACAAAGAGAGAGAGAGAGAGAGAGAGAGAGAGAGAGAGAGAGAGAGAAGAGAGAGAGAAGAGAGAGAGGGGGAGGGGAGGGGGAGAAAGAAAGAAAGAAAGAAAGTGTAAATAAATAATAAGAAATAGTGTGCGAGTTATTCTGAATGCATAAAAAAGAAATATCGAAGAAGAGAGAGAGAGAGAGAGAGAGAGAGGAGAGAGAGGGGGGGAGGGGGTAGAGGGAGAAATTGACGAAGGAATTATTTTGCTGATGACAAAGAGAAATGTGTTAAAAGGAAGAAAAATGTCTAAAAAATAAAGAACAGTTGAGAGAAATAAAAATAGAAAAAGTGAGGGAGATATTTAATGGCTAAAGATTTAGAAAAATGAAAGTGATTAGAAAAATAAGGGAATGAATTGAAAAAGAATGAGGAAATTAAATAAAAGACATTTTTTAAAAGGGAAATAGAAAGAACGAAAGAAAAAGGTAAAAAGAAAAAAGAAGAAAGAAAACGAGAAAAAGAAATCGAGAAAACGGAAAATAGAAAGAAAAATGATGAATTAATGAAAAAGAAAGAAAATATTGTAATGAATCATAGAAGAGATTAAAAAAAAAAAAAATAGGAAGAAGCCGAATTAATCTCAAAAATTAAGTGAAAAGGTACGAAAAGAAAATAGAAACGATCCAGGTAAAGGTTAAAAAAGAAAGAAAGAAAGAAAGAAAAGAAAGAGAGGTGTAAGAAATAATAGCGGGACCTGTGGCTATACCACAGTATGACAATCTAATCATTACAATGTTTGATATGTTATCTTACTAAATTTGTATTTACAAGTTGAGCTAAACCCTACTTAATAATAATAATAATAATAATAATAATAATAATAATAATAATATATATATATATATATTCACCAACCCCTTCGCACGAGCAGGATGCGACACAAGGTCAATTTCTTAAGCGGAGTTTAACACGTTTGAATTCAGAGTTTTCCTTCTCCTAGACTGGTTACTTAGCCATGGTTAAAGAATCCAAGTCGCCCTGCTATTTACACATGGCTGGAAGGAGAATTGGATTCCTACCTTTCCCAAGGGTATTAGCGCCATGTGAAATGCCAACAGCTTCGTCCAGGAATTGAACTCGCGTTGACGAGTCCCGTTTCCTACGACTCTAACCATTAGACCACTCGTCTCCATAATAATAATAATAATAGACCAATATTTACTAAATTTAGATTAGTTTTGGCACAAAGGTTAAATAGAAGCAGGAAGACATTGTTATGGCAGTCATTCAAGTGTGTGTTGGGGAGGTGGATGTTACTAGCCTTGAAAATCAGTATTCCAAATCCTGACATTTATTTATATTTGAAACAACAAACACAACCATTAATGTTGGCTATACCACAGTATGACAATCTAATAATTATAACGTTTGATATGTTTACATAAAAACTATTGCAGAATAGTTTAATAAGTAAAATCGTCGGGGCGGCCTAAAGACGGTATCAGCCAATCAGCGAAGGAGTCTATCCCCTTTTCAATAGCGCTAGACCAAGGAAATTGTTTTTGCACCTGAGGTGGAGCGCCACACCTACCATCAGCTCCTTACTTTACCGCACAGATCCCTGTGCTACTCATACGCTGAGTTGGCGAGGACCGGTATCGAACTAGGAACCTTGTGGTTTCTAGCCGAACGCTCTACCGACTGAGCTAACCCGGCCACTTTATTTAACACACACACACTCTCTCTCTCTCTCTCTCTCTCTCTCTCTCTCTCTCTCTCTCTCTCTCTCTCTCTTTCTTTCTCTCTCTTTCTTTCTCTTTCTCTATCTATCTATCTATCTGTAACCCATTTAAGTAATGAACATGCTCAACGCTGCTTAACTAAAAGCATCAGAGTTCTAACGGGTACGCAAAGTGTACAAAATAGAAAGTAAAAAAAAAACAAAAAAATAACCAGATTTTAAAAGCGTTTGCAGGTCTTGGATACCCATTTTGGGAATCGATTGACAGAAAGCGCCACCTGTCGCCAGTTATAAGTATCAAAGGTTATTCCATTGCTGCAAGCCTTTTACCAGAATATTTTCCATGTTCCTGTTTGTTTGTTTGTTTTGGTTTTTTCTTTTGTATTTTTAATAAACCGTACGCCCTTTTTTATGATTTGGCAATTATCTGTTGAGGACATCCTCGGATTGATTCTGACTATGACGACTTAGCGAGAAAGATGACGCCATTAAAGCACCCCTCCCCCCCGTCTTCCACTAAACCCCACCCACACTTCTGAGAGATGGGAAGAAACGGAAGATATTTCTGGTTTCCAATTTGAGCTGGACGTTTTTATTGAATTGCTAAAAGTGTTTGCGTAGAAGTTGTTTTATTTTTGTTTTTTGTTTTTCTAAAGAAAGACGCTAAAGAAAGAAAGGAATGAAGGAAGGAAGGAATGAAGGAAGGAAGGAAGAAAAGAAAATGAATAAATAAATAAATAAATAAACAGAAAATAAGCGGAAGAAATAAAAAGATAAAAACAAGGAAAAAATGGAAGAACTGAAGAAGGAGAAG
>CM042144.1:1619707-1642207 GCA_023376005.1 Doryteuthis pealeii | reverse complement strand
CGCACTGCTGACCCAATCTGCGCAGGTAGTCTGGTGGGGATTTCGGAATAAAATATGATCTAAAGCAAATCGAAGTCTTGGGTTATTATCTAAAAACTACCAATGACACAGGGCTTCTGATAAAGAGAAATCCCCAATGGAAGACCAGACACGAAGTCCCCAAGACAAAGTCCAGACGCTAGAAGAAGAACGTAAGATACCAAAGATGAGCAGAAGAATAATAGAAATAAAGAGAGTATATAACATTACTAGAGACATCGACCCAGGGGCAGTACCAATAAAATGCCAGCCACTAAGAAACAGTTTTTTTTTACTAATCAATCTATGTGTTATGACACTAACAAGAACATGACAGACTAAGTGGCTCGGATGTAATGTATCCCTGCAGTTCGAAACATTGCTTTAAATTGAAACAGACCGTATGCTAGGCATGGGAACGACGGTGGCGGCAGTGTAGACGATGCCAGTAATAAACCTATGTGCTTGAAGGATGAGGTGTGTATGATATTACTCATTAAATCGTTAGGGGCGGGAAGAGATAAGTATAGCCGTGGCAAAATATAATATACAGGAGAGAGAGAAAGAAAGAGAAAGAAAGAGTGAGAGAGAGAGAGAGAGAGAGAGAGAGAGAGAGAGAGGAGAGAGAGAGAGAGAGAGAGGGAAGAGGAAGGAGTAAATTTAAAGAAATGCAGGCAAAATAAAATAAAATAAAAGGAAGATATGAACATAAAAGCCAAAGCAAAGAAGAGTATTTTTTACGGCATATCAACTTCGGTGGGTCAATTAATGCCGACAAAGTTTTGGAATAGATTCTTAGCGATAGTTTGGTAGTTTTGAACTCATATGACTTTTGTCTTCGCTCTTAACAACACGGAGTATAAACTAGCTCTGATGACGATTTTCATAAAATCGAAATATTGTTCAATATCAGCTAAGTTATGAAATGTTTTCACTTTAAAAGCATTTTGTGCTGTTTTCATATCTTTTTATATATACTCACACACACACACACACACACCCACACACACACACACACACACATATATATATATATATATATTATATATATATATATATATATATCCGTAGAGGGTTACCAGTTGGTAAGTTGGTATTAGGATGATTCTGAGTTGGTCCTTTTTCCCAGCAGCGGAATGTTAGAGCTGTTCAGGTCCAATGTTGAGAGCTCGATGTTCAATATTATTGAACAGAGCAATACAGTTGGTAATGAAAAGGGTTTAAAAATCGGCCAATTTGCGGTTATAGATCTGTTTCTGCCTACATGTATCTGTATATACTTATGACTTTCATCAGACCACTTTATTGAAAATGGTAAACAGATAATTCATGAGGCTTTAAATTTATATATATATATATATATATATATATATATTATATATATATATATTATATTATATTTTGCTTGAAGGTAATTACAATGCGTATATCGCATAAAATTCGATAATTATAGAAAATAATCATGACAAGTGAATCTCGACAAAGTATTGTTCGGTGTGTAGAACATCGTACAGACTGTTTCAACTTTATTAAGTCTCATCAGCGATGTATACTATTGTCTCATCAGCGATGTATACTATTGTAATTGCCTTCAAGCATAATCCAAAATCTTATATATAATATATATATATATATTGTGTGTGTGTGTGTGTGTGTGCGTGTGTGTGTGTGTGTAATATATATAATATTTCTGGGAATTCCCGAAAAGATATCGGGATTCAGTTGTTCTCATTGTCTTAGAGGGTGGTGGTGTTTGTGACCAGGTGGTGATGATTTTGCCTCTCTAGGTTGTTTTTGTTTGTTTGTTTTGTTTTACAGCATATCAACCTCAGTGGGTCATTTAATGCCGATAAAGTTTTGAAATAAATCAATTCTTAATGGATAATACAATTTTTTTATAAATACATTTTTCTATTTAACCCATAGATGGGACTCTAACAGGTACTACCACTCCGGGTCAGAGTGGTCCAGGGAGCAATGCGGATGAAGGGGTGTTCCACATTCCCCAAATCTCCAAAACTGGAAACTCACCATATAGAGTTTAACGTCATTCTTAGGACATCTAGACCCACAGCCACCGCCTTCTAGCACCCATATGATAAAAAGGGGGTTGGGGCTTGCCATAAGGGCAATAGGGTTGGGAAAATCATATAGGTGCTAGGGCTTGTCGTGACCAGCCGATTGATTGAGGGGGGACTCTCCGACCGCCCGTCTAGCCCAAGATAGGCCAAAGTGGAGTATTGCATGTCATGAACTGCTCATCCACCTGGGCTCTATCCTTAAGCATCACAGGTCGCCACCCACGGCCAACAGGTGGTCCCATTAGGGGAGTCTTACCCCTCTGCAGAGGTGCAGTCGGTGCATTCTAACGCCCCACCGACAGGGCGGCTGGGTTGTTTAGTCCCTCCAATAAATTCTTACTAAGAGGGATCAGCCACCTGGCCGCTGCGGCCTTTGGAATTTTTTCAATTTTTCTATTCCTTCTAACTTTATCATATATATATATATATATATATATATATTATATATATATAAGAGTACGCAAAAGTTTGTTTGAGATGGCGATAGACGACAATTTGGGGGGAGAATATGTTTTTAATTGAAGTCATACCTAATTTGAAAATCAATCAAACGGTTTGCGTACTCTCATATTGTCGTGCAGTAAGTCTCCAAAAAATGTAGGATATATCAGTTTAAAAACAAACGAGAAATCTGGTAAAAAACAGCTAGTGTAATGGTTAGAATCCCCGCATGTCAGCCTGGCAGTTAGGGTTCGAATAACACACAAAGCGGCTTCCTGTCTATAACTCTGCTGATGAGGCATAATAGGCCGAAATGTACATACAGAGATTGACTTTTTCTCGATTTGTTTACACCTTAAATTTGAACAGATATATTCGCCTAATTCATTAATTATCAACTAATTAATTTTCAAATTAGGTATGACTTCAATTAAGTACATATTCTCCCCCCAACAATATATATATATATTATTATTATTATATTATTATTATTATTATTTGTTATAGGGTACATGACAGCGACGAGAGTTCTATGCAATTTGTCCTTGTACATGTCGTAAAAAAGGTTCCCCACAAAGTTGGAAAAATGTACTGTCTACAAAGATCAATCCCTAATATTTGTGTAAAAATAAAAGCAAAGTTGGCGGAGTGGCGAGGGAGTCTATCCCCTTTTCGCAATCGATAGTGTTTTTTCTGATATAGAGTGCCACGCCTACCCTCAGCTCTTCACTGAGTACAGATCATATTACCTTATCTGTTCTACTCATGTGCTGCGCTGGTGGGGACCGGTATTGAACTCAGAACATTGTTATTCCTAGGCGGGTACTCTATAACAAATAAATACAGCTCTTATACACGAAATCGAGTACCTTATTTTCAATTCTCCAATACTAAATTATACTATATCATCATGTCGCGCTTGTAGCACGGATATCCTTGACAATCTCTCGCCTACCTTCCCTATCATTCATTGCACCTGGGAGGTCTTATGTGGAGCAACCGGCATCCTCGCACAGCTGGTCAATGTAGGTCCTTGCCGGGCACCCCACACCTGCATTTCCATGTGTTGGCTTGCACAGGAGAACGTTGCTTATGAGCTTGTCCTTTCTTCTCCAGCAGTGTCCTGCATGCCTTGTCCGTCTCACTCGGATAGTTTCTGAGATGGGAGGCAAGTGACCGTACAGCTGCCTCCTCGTGGGGTGCTGCTTCCACGACTTATTCAAGACTGCACGCAGCATTCTTGTGCAGCTCCCATCTAGCTTATTCTCAAGAGACTTCGTTAGGGTCCAAGTGGTGCAACCATATAGCAGCACTGATACAACCACAGCCTGGAAGAACTGTCGCTTCAGCATATCAGGGAGATTGGACCTCCATATGACTGATAATTTGTTTGTGGCCGACCATGCCTTTGCTATTCGTATATTAACATCGCTCTCTGTGGATGAGATATTACTACCTAGGTACGTGAATTGTGCTACTGATTTAAGAGACTTACCGTCCAGTGTGGAGATGTTTCCTTTCTTTTTAAAACTCATGAACTCCGTTTTACCCGAGTTCACATAGAGGCCGATATCTTTTGCTGCCTCCTCCAGACTATGTAGCAGTGACTCAGCCTGCGCCGGTGTATCTGCAAGAAGTGCAAGGTCATCAGCATAGTCCGCATCTGTGACTGTTTGTGCGGGATAACACCTGCTTCTTATCTTCTTTAGTGTGTAACCTTTTTCTTTTATGGTATCTAATGATGTTCGAAGTACGTAGTCTAAGGTGTATTAAATCTTGCAGTTGTCATTATCTTGCACTATCGGAAGTCCATTATTTTAATTGTTGGTTGATTAGTAGGAAGCGCGTGGTGTAATGGTTAAAGTCATGGGAAATGGACTCGTCGCCCCGAGTTCAAATCCTGGACGTGCTAATTGCATTTCACTTAGCGCTAATACCCTTGGGAAAGGTATGAATCCTACTCTCCCTCCAGCTATGGATAAATAGCAGGGCAAACTGGACTCTTTAACCATGGCTAGGTAACCAGTCTAGGAGAAGAAAAACTCTGAATTCAAACCTGTTAAACTCCGCTTAAGAAATTGACCTTGTGTCGTATCCTGCTAGTGCGGAGGAGTTGGTAAATATATATAATTGTTGGTTGATTGATTATTTTTACGGCATATCAACCCTTTTTGGATTATTTGATGCCGAATCAAGTCATTTTGATATTCGGATTACTTACAGTACCTACTGTTGCTTAAATGGTCACCCATCTAAGAATTGAACAGGCTCATCGCTGTTTAACTTCGGTGATCTAGTGAGAACCGGTAATTTCATCGTGATTAGGCCGTGATGCTTAGTCACGCGATTCAAATACAGTCCGACAAGAAATACCTGCAGAAGACCGGAGGACACATCGGCCGAAACGGTGTGTAGATAAACAATAAAGATGCGGACAATAGTCCGAATAATCCAAATAATACAACTTTTACTCTGTTATTCAATGTCAAATCAGTTCTTGTAGAAGAACAGTAGTGGTACTATAGCTAGGAGAAATATTTAATGAAAGCATTTGTTTTCTATGGGGTTTTTTTAGGGGGGGGTTAAAACACACATTACCCACCCCAGTTAACTCTTTCTTTCCCTACCAAATTTCCACCACGGCTGTTCCAAATGTTCTTGGTATTTTCTACCTGTATGATGGGATATTTCAAAGTTCACAATTCATTTAGCATATCAACCTTCCTGGTTTCTCAGAATTTTTGAGATAAGGCTTGATGATTTTTATTATTTGGATTATTCGGACTATTGTTCTCATCTTCATTGTTATCTACACACCGTTTCGGCCGGTGTTCCCTTCACGGAACTTCGAACCTAAATTTTATTCAATCCATAGGTGGTAAACTGTTCTCATTTTGTTAACCATGACTGCGTACAATGAGAACAGTCTACCCCCGTGGATTGAATAAAGGGTTCGTTTCGAAATTCCGTGAAGGTCCCGATTACGACATGAAGGCTCCCAAGTTCGACAAGAAGGTTCCTGGGTTCGAAGAGAAGGCTCACAAGTTCGTGGAGGGGGTTCCCGAACTCGAGAAGGTTCCTGAGTCCGACAAGAAATACCTGCAGAAGACCGGAGGACACATCGGCCGAAACGGTGTGTAGATAAACAATAAAGATGCGGACAATAGTCCGAATAATCCAAATAATACAACTTTCCTCTGTTATTCAATGTCGAATCAGTTCTTGTAGAAGAACAGTAGTGGTACTATAGCTAGCAGAAATATTTAATGAAAGCATTTGTTTTCTATGGGATTTTTTTAGAAACACATTACCCACCCCAGTTAACTCTTTCTTTCCCTACCAAATTTCCACCACGGCTGTTCCAAATTTACTTGGTATTTTCTACCTGTATGATGGAATATTTCAAAATTCACAATCTATTCACT
Organism: Doryteuthis pealeii; assembly: GCA_023376005.1. Lineage (NCBI taxonomy): Eukaryota > Metazoa > Mollusca > Cephalopoda > Myopsida > Loliginidae > Doryteuthis > Doryteuthis pealeii. Next base: position 1,636,242 of record CM042144.1, on the reverse strand, counting down.
TCAGAACTCATTCTATTCAATTAAAATCCTATTGTTCTTGTAATCTAAGTCCTTCTGCACGATTATAATGAATTAACCATCATTTTTTTTTTGTTTTTTGCATTTTACTTCTGTTATGCGCAGAAAAATTTCCTCGGTGGAAGAGCTGCTGTGAGCGGTTTAAAGTAGGCAAAATGTTAAATATTTCCGTTCTAGCATTCAATCCCCTACACACATTTATATTTGTACACATATGTAAAAGTAAAGTTGACGGGGCGGCCTAAAGTCGGTATCATCCAGTCAGCGAGGGAGTCTATCCTCTGTTCAATAGCGCTAGACCAAGGAGATTGTTTTTGCATCTGAGGTGGTACGCTACACCTACCATCAGCTCCTTACTTTACCGCACAGATCACTGTGCTACTCATACGCTGAGTTGGCGGGGACCGGTATCGAACTAGGAACCTTGTGGTTTCTAGCCGAACGCTCTACCGACTGAGCTAACCCGGCCCCTTAAAAAGACATAAATACACACACACATATATACATAGAAACATAGGAAGCCCGTGGTGTAATGGTTAAAGTCATGGGAAATGGATTCGTCGCCCCGAGTTCAAATCCTGGACGTGTTAACTGCATTTCACTTAGCGCTAATACCCTTGGGAAAGGTATGAATCCTACTCTCCCTCCAGCTATGGGTAAATTGCAGGGCAGACTGGGTTCTTTAACCATGGCTAGGTAACCAGTCTAGGAGAAGGAAAACTCTGAATTCAAACCTGTTAGACTCCGCTTAAGAAATTGACCTTGTGTCGTATCCTGCTCGTGTGGAGGGGTCGGTAAATATATATATATATATAGAAACACACACATACACATACGGATGTGCACACACAGGCTTGTCAGTTGGGGTTTTCGAATATGCCGATTACACCTCTGTGTAGATGGTGATCCGTTATGCATAACGATGGAATCCTGGTGGCTAACCTGTCCATGAGACGCAACACTCCTCTTTTGGCCCTTACTTGGGCAAGACTGGTGGTCGGAGAGGCCTTCTGCAATCAATGAGCTGGTCACATCAAGCCGTAGCACTTAATATGGATGCCACATATTTGCGAATTAATGTCACATACGTCCCCTGACGAACGGCTTGTGTAAACACGATGCTTATTGGTGTTCAAACCTCAGGATGGACAATTCTGTGCAAAAAAAACAAAACAAAAACAAGTAGATAAAAATATTTCAAATAATATATTTCTATTTCACCCCCCCATACTCCCCATATATATATATATATATATATATATATATATATATATAAAGATAATCTACTGAGTCAGACGAACCTACTATTAGTTTCGCATAAAGCTCTTCAGGGCTAAAATCTGACATTTTTGAGATTTTAGCCCTGAAGAGCTTTATGCGAAACTAATAGTAGGTTCGTCTGACTCAGTAGATTATCTTTATTACTTGGCTCTACTTAGGTATCGAGCACTTTTACAAATTAGCTTCTCCTAGCGTTATATGAATATATATATATATCTTATATACATATATATACATATAAATTGTTTTTCTTTTGGCCAAATACTGTACCAATAGATTATTTTTTTGGTACGAATATCTTGGTCTTTTCTTTTTTTCAAAATGTTTTTCTTCCTGGTTGATGTTTGGTAGTATATTTTACAATCAAACTCTCTGCCGGGTTTTTTCTCTCCGCAAGGATCTACCAAACGCTTGGTATATTATATATATATATATATATATATATATATATATATATTTATAAAATGGATAAAAGTAACCTACTCGAGTTTCATCGTCTGAATCGTCTGGGTTACATCCGTTGAATTAATCGAGTTTACGATATCATTTCAACGGGCATGCATTGTACCAACTGATATTAATCGTAAACTCGATTAATTCAACGGATGTAACCCTGACGATTCAGACGATGAAACTCGAGTAGGTTACTTTTATCCATTTTATAAATAAATTTTGCTCTACATTGTATTGAGCACTTTGTATTTGTTTTTTATCAGTCATAACCCCAGGATACTGTGCGCTTCCAACGATCGTACTCGTACATTAACGTATATATATATATATATATATATATATATATATATATATATATATATGGTGATACCAATTGTAGTCGGTACTTTTAGAATAAGGCTTGGAAAAGACACTGAAGAAGCTGGAGAGTCAGAGGAAAAATCGAAACCGTCCAGACCACAACACTGTTAAAATCAGTTTGAATACTCAAAAGAGTCCTGGTGACTATTTGAGTTTTATTTTCACTCAGAATTCAGTAAAGAACTACATATTAAAGGTGATGTGAAAAACTAGCATTCAAGGAAAATAAATACCCGGACCTTGCCAGAGAACTGAAAAAGCTATGGAACATAAAATTCAAAGTGATACCATTTGTAGTTGGTGCACTTGGAACGGTCCTAAAAAGCTTGAAAAAGAGACTGAAAAATCTGGAAGTCAGAGGAAGGATTGAGACCATCCAGAATACTGCACTGCTGCAATCTGCCAGAATACTCAGAAGAGTCTTGGATATCTGAGAAGACTTGTTGTCACTCAGACTCCAGGGAAATACCATCAGCTAATGCTGTTGTGAAAAAATTAATAATAAAAAAGACAATTTCTGTTGCTGTTGAATGCTTGGTGCACATACATTTAAATATCATCCCTTCCTTAAAAACTTTGATCTTCCAATTTCAAAAATGTTCCTGGAATTTAGCTCTATAATTTCAGAGCCTTTCTTGTCCTTAAGGCGTCTATAATTCATAACACTCCTTTGAAATTAATTTCCCGTCTGTTACAGCATTTCATGTCGTGTTTAATCACTTTCAATTCTTTCCTTCCATTCCTTTGTATCTATCAAGGAAAAAAAAGCGAAAGGAAATCAACAAAACATAATTATAGTGTTGTCCTTTTTAAATAATTTAAACTAAATTATTATTATTAAAAGAATTACAAAATTGCTCGATTTATAATCATTAATTAAACCTACGGGAATTATCGTTAAGAAATAGACTTTACTGAATTGTATTATTAATATTATTTTCAGCGATTTGCTTCTATCAAGGTCGCCTATGGCGCTAAAGAATTCAGCGCTGTTTTGGGCCTGGGATGTTGTTCGGCGTAAGATATTTGTCCGAGCTTGCACCAGTCACTATTATATTCAGCAAGTCAACAAGATTATTGTTTTCCAGATATCTGGGGATGGAACCAACTTCAGGATATGAGGAATTTAATTGAGTTAAAGTCATTAAATACAAAGATAGCACGAGCTGCCTAAGCCGGGATTTGATCACGGTTCGTCTATTCCATTTTCCTCACACTTATATCATCAATTCGTTAGAGCGCCCGCCTAGGAATCGGAAGGTTTCTGGTTCGATACCGGTCGCCGCCAACTAAGCGCATGAGTTGCATAGATTGGGTAATCTGATCTGTGCGGTAGGTGTGGCACTCCACCTCAACCAAGAAAAACAATCTTCCTGGTCTAACGCTTGCGAAAAGGAGAAAGGCTCCCTCACTCTCAGGCAAAATCCCGACAATTGGCCACTTCACCAACTTCACTTTTTAAAAAGATTATAATTTCGTATCTTGTGTGTCTCTCACATCAGCTGCAAGTAGTGGTCGTCTTTGGATGCAAAGTGATAGCAAGTCTCCCCAGCTCACCAGGAATCTTCTCGGTATTCTGGCTGAACTCAGCAGTGTTTAGAGTTTCGATTCTTTCTCAGGTTTCTGTTCTGTTCGAGTCTGTTTCATATATATTTTAACAACCCCTTCGCACGAGCAGGATGTGACACATGGTTAATCTCTTAAACGGAGTTTTAATTTAGTTTTCCTTTTCCTGACATACCCATTAATCATGCATCGGCTTGGCTGGTTATGTAGGTGTGTGGACGCGCAGCATCACTAAAAACAAAAGCTATCAAAGGGCGGATGAGCGCAAGGGAAGTCAACGGCCATCCCCACTGATAGTAGTAGTAGGATTAGGGTAGTCACATAAATCCCCGGGTAGATGGGGTTCCTTAGCCTTGAATTTCAATTCATCAAGACAAGGAAAAGTCTGCTATAAATCCTCCGCTGCCTAGCGTCGATACCCCATTCCAAGGAAAGACTAAGAGAGTAAAACCCGAAACCAAATCCGGAATCGATAGTCCCCGAGGTGATGTGATGCTGAACTCAAGCGCTATTCAGCAACTCTGCGTCGCTATCGTCAACAAACTTCATTGGTTTTATTAGTCCTTTCTTTGGACCTCAATTTCAGTGTGAGGGGAAAGACATGCTGCTTGGGCGACTGCTCATCCTCCATATAAACCCGCCCAGCCTACGTGATTGCTTGATTTTGGACACTAAACCATCGTCTCTATGAATGCCAACACTTACCAACTCCTACACCTGATTTCTTGGATGCTCCTCGTATTTCTCTAGTTTCTCGCTTTTATTTCCTTGCATTTGTGATGTGCTAGATCAACAAAATCGACAGACAAGTTCTTTTGTTTGTATCAGTAGATCTGATATACAAGGCAAGGTTAAGTAATCCTTTTGAATCCCTCAAAAACCTAAATTAATCAACACCGTGTGGTATCTGGATGCTGTCTGGAGGACCTCCTAGGGGTGATCAATAGGAACGTTGAGAGCGAGAGAAAGAAAGAAAGAGAGAGAGAGAGAGAGAGAGAGAGAGAGAGAGAGAGAGAGAGAGAGGGAGAGAGAGAGAGTCAGGCATATCCGTGCTGCCAACACAAGATGATGATGATGATGATGATGGAATGTCGCAGAAACTCAGGATCTTGCGTCACATCCTACTCGAGGCGAACAAGTTGGGCAAATACATATCGTCAAAAAAAAAATCTGGGAAAAGTCAAAATTGTCGCATTTGGAAGATATTGCGATTTCTCTAAGCAAGACATGATGATGAATGAGGATGATGATGATAGAAGTTCATAGAAAATGGTTGTTATTGGTTGGTTGGTTGGTTGGTTGGTTGGTTGGGTTTTACGGCATGTCAACCTTTGTATTATCTTATGCCGAAGACGTTTTAATCATTGCTTTTGGATATTGAAATTTTCAAAACTCATTTTTTTATAGAGACATTTTTAAATATCATTTTTTAAATCAATTCAATCCATAGATAGGACCCTAGCAGATACAATCACTCCGGGTCAGAGTGAACCAGGGGGTAATTGCAATGGAGGTTCCTCCGGGGGGCCAGATGGTGCATTGATTATGTCATGCAGTTGAAGGGTTCTAAGATAACCATTGAACTTAATCTCCCAAATTTCGTAGCTGGCCTCATTGCCATTGAAAAAGATACGAGCGTATCTTGGCCCATAACCTGTTGAGTATCTGGCCGCCATCTTTGGCCAATGTAAAAGGACTTAAATAAATAAGTAAGTAAGTCAATAAGTCAATAGTATCCGGTGGTAAGTCCTATGAGATCCAGTGAGATAATCACATGAGGTCCGTACTCCCCGAGTGTCCAGAATGTAGTGCCTAGGTGTTCTCAGACTTCAGTAATATAATAAATAGCAGCAGCAGAGCGCTGTCGGTGACTGGTTGATAGGTTGGTCACGTGACACTCGGTGAGTCTATAAATAGAAGTGATCTTTTGACGCACGCCTTATATCCAAAAATTCCAACAGGGCACTCCATATTTCCTAGAGCTCCATAACTGGAACCTCACCACTTGATGCAGCTTGACACGTAGAAAAATGTTCTAACAGTAGCCTAATTGATAATCTGAGAGTAATGCCGATGGAGGTGTACTCCGCATTCCCCTGAGTTCCAGAATTGGAACCTCACCACTAGATGCAGTTTAATGTGAAGGAAATTATGCTTAACAGTAACCTTATAGATACCCTGGGAGTAATGGCGATGAAGAGGCACTCTACATTCCCCAGAGCTCCAGAATTAGAACCTCACCACCAGATACACTTTAAGGTGTAGCAAATTGTCTAATACTGGTCTTATAAATGAAACCCATTTCTCCAAGCACTGAGTCACTGATCATTTCGATGGAGTTGTCCAATCTTAGCACATTATCATTAGTTCCCGACGCCTACTGTCGTCCACGGATTTCATCCCCTTTCCGAAGGGAGACAAAAACAAATCTGCTCACCTTTCGTTCCCTTTTGCCGATCCTCGCCTTACATTCGATCACGTTGATACAAATCAAACCCTCGCCTGATACTGAAACGAAAAGGATGCCGCCTAAAACACGGCCCCTAGATCAAGGGTCCATAAAAGCTACAGCAAGAGGTTACAAAGGTATGGCTCCACATCTCAAAAGAAAATAACTCTTGTATCCGTTGACGTATCTGAGCTGACTCCTGACCGCTGATTTGAGATAATACAAACATGATATTCAATAAGCCGTTCCATTGAATTACAGCGTCATAAATTTCATCTTCCTCACTTTGATCCGCCTCAACTGCACAACATTCGCCAAAATATTGTTATTGATATTCCAAGCTGATGCATCTATTTCCCTTGAGTTCTGCTTCCTTGAGCGTCCCATTAATATATTCATCCTTAGCGTCAACTAATGTATAGGCACTGTGTATAAAAACCGAATCACGTAAACTGGTCTTGTGTGTATGAATATATATATATATATATATATATATATATATATATATGTGTGTGTGTGTGTGTGTGTGTGTGTGTGTGTTTTTCTTTGTGTGTGTGTGTGTGTGGTGGTGGCTGGCTGGCTGTGTATATGAAGTTTTGGATAAAATCGTCGCAATTGGTAAGATAATACAGAAAATAAAATTAACTTTTGTTTTGCTATAAACTTCTTCAGAATATACTTGATTGAGCAAAAACAATCTCTCTCCCCCTCTCTCTTTCTCTCTCCTCTCTCACTCTCTCTCTCTCTCTCTCTCTATCTCTCTCTCCCTCTGTATATATATATATATATATATATGTAAGTTAATCCACAGACACGTGTTTCGAGGTTTCAACTCTCATCAGTGTGGATACGCTTTAAGAACTACCTCTAGCCGGGATCGAGACTTGACTGAATTTTTGTCTGCTAAGTCTCTTACTCATACGTCCATTAGCGGCTGTCAAATTTAGGAGAATATTTAATTGATACATTTCTAAGCGGAAATGAATTCACGATAGTCATCTAAACAAAGTGAGGGTTAGCTATACGCCAGACGGTGAATTTACAATTAAATCCTTATTTAGCGAACTCAACAAAGTGGAAGTGTATATATATATATATATATATATATATATATATATATATATATATATATAATACCCTTGGGAAAGATATGCATCAAAATGACGAAATCGATTGTGACCCTTTCTTCATACACAACCAACCATTCTCCCATTTTTAGAGAATCATCCACCCTTACTATATAACATCTACTATATCAAGTCCTGATGAACGTTTGCTAAAAAGCCGAATCGTTATAACGTAAACTCACCATGAAGAATCAATTCTTCTTTTTGGAATACTTCGTGTTTCTATTTCCTACACACACACACACACACACACACACATATATATATATATTATATATATATATGTTGTGTGTGTGTGTGTGTGTGTATACTTACATATATATAATGTCCCTTATAAAAAGTGATAAAACTACGTGTCAAGCAAAAAACTATATAAATTGCTCAATTCTCTTGAGACAGGAGAATATGCAATAAATATTAAATGTCAAAACTCACAAAGAACTTCCTAATGAATTTTGTTGTCTACCGGAGTGTCAAAATTCATAAAACTTTGGCCGTAGGAAAATCGTTGTGAATATAAATATCTAATATATTTGGTTAGTTTGTTTTAGAGGATGTCAACGGTTGCTGAATTATTTTATGCTTAAGTAGGTTTAACAAACTTCGTAACGTTCAACTGATGCAGCCATACAGTAGCACTGATACAACTACGGCTTGGAAGATTACTCGCTTTTCCATATTACTGATAATCTGTTTATAACAGAAAATTCCTTCTCTATGCGTGCATTGTGTGTTCCCGGTTTCGACCGGGGGTCCGGCGAGCTTCGGCCGCTGGACAGGTTCTGTTGTAGTAATAGCGTCGATCCCAGGGGGCCATCCCCCCAGGCAACACCTGCCCCCTCGATTTAAAGGGGCAGGGCTGGGTTTATTGCCCAGTGCCTGAGGCGCCCCCCTTGAGGGGGAATGCCGACGGGATCGACGCAATTTTTCACCTGCCACTCCATGAGCTTCGGCTCGTGGGTGGTCCCACGTTAATTGGGACTTTGTGCCTGACCCGTACATGTGGGGTACGCGGTAAATACTATGCGTGCATTGTGTGTGTGTGTGTGTGTGCGTATTTGCCAAGAGAGCAAGCTAGATGGGTGCTGAAAAAGAATGCTGTGTGTGATCTTATACAAATCGTGTAAACAACTCCGTATAAGAAAGAAACTATCACGCAAACCATCCGAGTGTGACAAACAATACTTGCTGGAGGAAGAAGGACGAACTCATAAGTGACGTTTCCCAATGGAAACCAACACACAGGCACGCCATTGTGTACCGTCCATCAAATAGCTACATTTACTAGCTCAACGCGGATACTGGATGCTGTGCAGAGAATCTCCCGTGGATATTAAATGGTAGGGACGGTTGGCAAAAGATTGCCATGGATACAATGCTACTAGCGCGACATGATGATGAGAAAGCTTGAAAATCACGGTCCTTGATTATATACGGCACAAAACCTCAGGGTGATTGAAAATTAATTCACTATTTTAAACTATTTATAATGTTTTAATATGCAGTTACATTTTTCTCAATTCTTTGAGTTTTGTGCAATGTTGCTGTTGTTGTTCCTGAATAGGGAAATCACAATTCTCCTGGAAGATGGATAGGTAGACGTAGTCCGCATGAGTGGCCAGCCAGAATCTCTGATTTAACACCCAGCGACTTTTTTTGCGGTTAGTTAAGCTAATCTACTCTAGGAAACCAACTACATATTGGAGTGAGAGGGAATGAAAGAGCTCTCCGCAGCTAAATCGGCTCTAGATTTGATCCTCGACAAGTTCAAGATACCATATACTGACTTGAAACCTAAAATTAACAGATTCCCTCAAACAAAATAGCAACAACACTGGAATAACAACATCCACAATAAACTCTTCCGAATCAAACCCACTTTGGGAGGCTGGAGACCAACTTTCAGGGAGTCTAGAAAGGAACAAGTGATTGTGTACCGAATACGCATTGGTCATACCAGACTAACGCACTCCTATATACTCAAACAAGAACAACAACCACAATGTGAACCATGTCAAACACCTTTGACAGTTAAACAACTTATTCATGGAATGCAGGTTTTTTGCTCACATCAGAAACCGTTATTTTAAAGCAAACAATATGATCTGTTTGAAAATATCAACATGGAGGATATTCTCTCTTTTTTGAAGGAAATAAAATTATACCAGAGAATATAGACATGAAACAAATCAATACCATACAACATAATCCCCAATAATGCTAACACATTTTTAAAACCAATTAATAAAAAGTATAAATATAAATGCACGATATGTATAATTTCCTAACCGTTAGGTATGACATAACTCCAGACGGGTTGATATACCGTTAAAATCAATAAACAAACAAACAACAAGAAACTAACTACTTTGGAAGAACTTGAAAGACGAATACTAGAATTTATTTCTGACATTCCACAAGAGTTCCTGGGAAGATCAGTTGTTGTGATTTCAGAGCAGCTTCAGAGGCTGGAGACGAATACCGGTGGCCATATAGAATTTTAGATAAAACTCCATGTTGTGTGTGTTCTTCTCTATTCATTTTTTTTTTCTAAACATAATGATTTAGAAATAAATTATAATATTTTTAGAATAGGGAAAGGTGTTACTTTACAATCACGATACAAAAATATATCTTTACATGAGGCTTTAAATACATTCAGAAGAAATAAACACCTCATCATCTCAAAACGATGTAATGTATCCATAGCTGTGACTTAACAGGTACCACGACACATCAGATACTACCAATTTGTTCACTCCTTTTCATTTTAAAAATGAATTAAAATGAATTAAATCGATTATTTAAGGTAAATTCTCTGTTTTAGTCGAAAAGTAGTAACATAATGACCATCAGTATAAAAAAGGCAACATGAAATTACATATGTAATTTATTTTTAATACATTTTAAACATGCCATTTGCTTCAAAATTTTATTAAATCGTGGAACGGCAAAACAGGACTGTATGTCCATGACTATATGTATATATAATATTCGCCCCGAGTTCAAATCCTGGACGGGGTAATTGCATTTCATTTAGCGCTAATACCCTTGGGAAAGGTATGAATCCTACTCTCCCTCCAGCTATGAAAAATAGTAGGGCAGGCTGTGCTCTTTAACCTTGGTTAGGCAACCGGTCTAGAAGGAAAACTCTGAATTCAAATCTGTTGAACTCCGTTTAAGAAACTGACCATGTGTCACATCCTGCTCATGCGGAAGGGTTTGTAAAATGTATATATGTATATATAATTATTTGATTATTTGTAATTTTTTTAACGAGTGTGGAATGGAATTATATATTTACTAGCGGGATCTGTGTATATGTTTACTTAACCCTCTCTCATTTTTCTTTTTTCTTTCCTTCCTTCGTTTTATCTTTTCATTATGTTCGATTGAAACAGATAAGCGTTATCGCTTCCGCCCAATTCCCTCTTTCTAGGTTTCCCTACTATCTTTCTTTCTTTCTTGTTATATTTTCTCTGTGTAGCATGTCCCTTTTCTTCCCTTTCTTTATGATAAAAACGGAATGGTCCATTAGTTTGGTGAGGTGACGACACTCATCAGAAATACGAATTCGGCGAATAAGCAACGCAGGATAATCAGTATTTACATTTTTGCTAGGACGATTTGGACGGTTTCATTTTCAACCAGAGGGTGTTGCAAGATGATAACGGTCGTACAAATGAGAAACACGAGTATTAGTATATAGATACAATTTTTGGTTAGATTTTCTAATGATGTAGATTTCGGTAATCAGAAATGCCTAATAATATCCGTTTTTATTGCATAATATTCGATGAAAATGATAGAATCCTCGTAGCTTTGCTTTAGAAGAAAAACTTATTTATTAAAAAATATTGGTAGGTGTGTATTTGTTCATTATTGCTTCTGTATGTATGAAGGTATTTATGAGATTAAAATGAGGAAATCAATCCGACAGTATGTGGAGAAATGCAGACAAACACGGGATGTTACAATGGATGAATATTTAATCTTAGTTATAATGTTGACGCTATAACGTTTCGGTCTTCGTGACCTTCTTCAATGCATCAGATGAGTTCTAAATACAGTTAATGGGAAAGACTTCTTTTAAGTATGAATAGTCTCCGTTTCACAGTTTTAAAAGAAAACAGGAAAATTCTACGAGAATAAACAGATTTTATTGCGATTGATATAACGACGTAGCTCAGTTGGTAGAGCATCCGCCAAGGAATCACAAGTTTCCGGTTTCGATACCGGTCCTTGCCAATTCAGGGCATGAGTATAACAGCCTGGTTCTGTGCGGTAAAAAAGAGATGATGATCAGCGGGGTGCTCCCGATCAGATCTCCCTGATCTGAAACAATCTTCCCGGTTTAGCGCTAATGAACATGGGATAGACTCTCTCACTACATAGCTAATAGCAACAATAGACCAATCTGCCGACTTTAATTTTTTGATATAAAATCTTCATTCCACCCTCTGTATATCAATACTCGTGTTCCTTAAAAGTACGACCTTTATCATTTTGCAAAAACCTCTGGTTAAAAATCAGATCCGTTTAAATAATCGAAGATTAAATGCAAAAATGTAAATCCTCATTATCTAGTGTTACTTATCCGACGAATTCTTATTTTTATATGTTTCGTCGCCTCAGTTAAATAATGGACTACGCTGACTAGGAACGCAAGTTTCCTTGTTCGATACCGTCCATCGCCAAGTCAACGTATGAGTAGCACAGGGATCTGAGCGGTAAACTGAGGAGCTGATGGTAGGTATGGCGCTCCACCTTAGATACTAAAAAAAACAATCTCCTTGGTCAAGAAGAAGAAGAAGAAGAAGAAGAAGAAGAAGAAAGAAGAAGAAGAAAGAAGAATTAAAAGGAGAAGGGAATTTTCCCGAATTAAACGACAATGTCCTAATGGTTGTCAAAAAGGTGCACACCAACTCATTTGAGACGTCAATCACCTCAATGACACACCGTGACTTTTTTTCAATCTCAAGTTACTCATTGAGAAATGACCTCAGAAGACAGACCACATCTTGTGTCTGTCCCCTTCAAACAACCAGCCAACTCTCTCTACCGGTCTACTTCAAACATATCACTTCCACGTTTCCTTATTCTGTTTCTTTTTTCTAAAATAATTCAATTTCCACATACTCTCTAACTCTCCATGCAAGGATCAAACGTCAACTCACTGCTATCGTCACACTTCTCATCATTTATCAATGAAACTGAATAATGAACGAATAAGCAGTAAATAAAGACGGTAGAAATTTTGGAATTTTTTAAATGCAGGTCAACCTGGGAATTCCCTTTAGCCCATTTCCATTAAACTCAAACCAGAAATAACTTCACACAGCAAATACACCGGCCATCTCTAAAAAAAAAAAAAAAAAAAAAAAAAACAAGTAGAAGAAGAAGAAAAAGAAAAGCTATCTTAAAAGGAGAAGAGAATTCGCCCGAATTAAACGACAATATCCTAATGGTAGATAAAAGATACGAAGCTCTCACTTGTCACATTTCATAAAAACATATCTGCAACAACAGTTTTTCGCGCCAATTCCTTTGAGATGTCAGTCACCCTCGACGTCACACCGTGACTTGCGTACGCGGTCCGTGTTTGCTTTTACCTTTTGCTTTTCAGTTCCGTTGTGCATTTTCCAGTTGCACTTATCCAATCATTCCCATCAGGAATCCGTTTGCTCGTTCCTCTGATTTATCAAACATGACATGATCACCTTGGGGAACTCTGCTCACTTCCACTCTACCTCAATTACTCTCTCTGTCTCTCTCTCTCTCTCTCTCTCTCTCTTTCGCTCTGTGTGTCTCTGTCTCTCTCCCTATCCCCCTCTCTCTCTCTCTCTGTCTGTCTCTCTCTCGCTCTCTCTCTCTCTCTTTCGGTCTGTGTGTCTCTCTCTCTCTCTCCCTGTCCCCTCTCTCTCTCTCTCTCTGTCTGTCTGTCTGTCTGTCTCTCTCTCTCTCTCTCTCACTACACTCTCGGCAAGCTTTTGGTGTACTTCTGACTTGATTCTCTTCATTCGTTTACTTTTCTGTGTGTGTGGTGTGTGTGTGTGTCTCTCTCTCTCTCTCTCTCTCTCTCTCTCTCTCTCTCTCTGTGTCTCTCTCTGTCTGTCTGTCTGTCTCTCTCTCTTCTCTCTCTCTCGCCTCGTCCTCCCTCGCTACACTCTGCAACTTTTGTGTGTACTTCTGACTTGATTCTCTTCATTCCTTTACTTTCTGTCTGTCTGTCTGTCTGTCTCTCTCTGTCTCTGTCTCTGTCTCTGTCTCTGTCTCTCTCTCTCTCTCTCTCTGTGTGTCTCTGTCTCTATCTCTGTCTCTCTCTGTCTCTCCGTCTGTCTGTCTGTCTGTCTGTTTCTCTCTCTCGCCTCGTCCTCCCTCGCTACACTCTGCACACTTTTGTGTGTACTTCTGACTTGATTCTCTTCATTCCTTTACTTTCTCTCGTCTGTCTGTCTCTGTCTGTCTGTCTGTCTCTCTTCTCTCTCTCTCTCTCTCTCTGTGTCTCTGTCTCTATCTCTCTCTCTCTCTCTCTCTCTCTCTGTCTGTCTCTCTGTCTCTCTCTCGCCACATACTCCCTCGCTACACTCTGCAAACCTTTGTGTGTACTTCTGACTTGATTCTCTTTATTCCTTTACTTTTCGATTGTACAAGGAATTCTCAGAAAGTAATGATTGCTATTTATTTCTATGGAAACAACCAAATACAGAGAAAATAATAATAGCTTTTCAACTACCACCAACTGAAAACGCGATTTTTTTTTACATAGTTACAATAAAAGGGGCTATTTTAGCTGAATCGCTAGAGCATCATTCTAGAAACCACAGGATTCCGTGTTCAATACCGGCACTCACCAACTCAATATATGAGTAGCACGGTTTGTGACATCTGCGGTGGGAACCGGATGTTAGGTTTGGCGCTCCACCTCTGACGCTTAATCTCCCAGGTCTAGCGATAGCGAATAGGGTATAGACTCCCTCTCTACCATGCTACTTCTCAACTACCGTCCATAAAAAACGTGTTTTTTTTCACATGGTTACAACAATAGAGACTGGTTTAGCTCAGTTGGTGGAACATCTGCCTAGGAACTAGAGGATTCTGGTTTCACTACCAGCCCTCGCTAACTCAGCGCAGGAGTATCACGGATTGTGATCTGTGCGGTAAAGTAGGTAGCTGAAGATATGTGTAGCGCTCCACTTTTGATATAGGAATAATTTCCCTGGTTTAGCGCTAGCGAAAAGGGGATAGACCCCCTCGCTGTTCGACTTATTCAAGCTTTTTTGTGTACTTCTGACTTGATTTCCTCCATTCCCTTACTTTTCGATTGAACGAGGAATTCTCAGAACGTAAGGATTCTTATTCATTTCTATGGAAACTACAACCAAATACAGAGAATAATAATAGATTTCAACTACCGACCCTAAAAAACGTGATTTTTTTCACAGGTTTTCATCCTAGGAATCACAAGGTTCTTGGTTCGATACCGGCCCTCGCCCCCTCAGCGTATGAGTTGCACAGGGTTCTGTGCTGTTAAAGTGAGGAGCTGATTGTAGGTGTGGCGCTCCACCTCAGACACTAAAATAATCTCGGTCTAGCGCTAGGGAAAAGGGATAGACTCCCTCGATGTCTGGCCGATACGGACATTAGGTTGCCCTGTCGACTTTACTTACGTTACTTACAGCAATCATATATGGGTAGTAGCGTGGTGTAATGGTTAAAGTCATAGGAAATGGACTCGTCGCCCCGAGTTCAAATCCTGGACGTGGTAATTGCATTTCATTTAGCGCTAATACCGTTGGGAAAGGTATGAATTCTACTCCCCCTCCAGCTATGGGTAAATAGTAGGGCAGACTGGGCTCTTTAACCTTGGTTAGACAACCGGCCTAGGAGAAAGAAAACTCTGAATTCAAACCTGTTAAACACCGCTTAAGAAATTGACCTTGTGTCACATCCAGCTCGTGTGGAGGGGTTGATAATATATATATATATATATATATATATATATATATGGGTAGTAGTTGCTAACGTTCTCGACTGCTTCAACATAGTAAGCGAGTTCAAACACCAATAGCGTTATTACATTCACTTTCGGACTAGAACACTTGAAAAGCTATGAAAACCCATTTACGGGGTAAACAGTACCACTGCTGCTCTTCTACAAGGATGACTTCGGCATTAAATAGCTTACGGGGTTGATATGCGATTCAACAACAAAAAATGGGGCGTAGTTACTAACGTTCGCGACTACGAATCATAGTAAGCGAGCTGAAACTCCAATCATCATCATCATGTCGCGCAGTTTGCACGGATATCCATGACGATCTCTCGCCAACCTTCCCTATCATTCATCGACTCTGATAGCTTCTCTGCGCAGCAGCCAGCATCCTTACATAGTTGGTCAATGTAGGTTCTGGCTGGGCGGCCCACATTAGCGTGCCCATGTAATGGCTTCCACAGTAGTACGTCGCTTACGAGCTCATCCTTGCTTCTCCAGCAGTGTCCCACATGCCTAGTCCGTCTTACTCGTATGGTTTGTGAGATGGGGGCAGGTGGCCATACAGTTGCTTCCACGACTTATTCAGGACCGCTCGCAGCATTCTTGTGCAGCTACCATCTAGCTTATTCTCGAGGCGCTTCGTTAGGGTCCAGGTGGTACAGCCATACAGCAGTACTGACACAACCACAGCCTGGAAGAATCGTCTCTTTAGCTTGTCAGGGAGATCGGATTTCCATATTACTGATAATTTGTTAGTGGCCAACCATGCTTTCCTATTCGAGTGTTAACATCGCTTTCTGTGGATGAAATATTACTACCTAGGTATGTGAATTTTTCTACTGACTTAAGAGGTTTACCGTCAAGTTTGGAGATGTCTCCTTGCTTTTTGAAGCTCATGAACACAGTTTTATCAGAGTTCACCTAGAGGCCAACGTTCTTTGCTGCCTCCCCCAGGCTGTGTTGAAGTGCCTCAGCCTGTGTCGGTGTATCTGCAAGAAGTGCGAGTCATCAGCATAGTCTACATCTGTGACAGTTTGTGCGGGATATCGCCTGCTTCTCACCTTTCTTAGTGTGAAACCTTTTTCTTTTATGGTATCTAGTGATGTCCGGAGTACATAGTCTAGGCATATTATAAATATATATGGTGCTAATGTATATCCAATAGTGTTATTCTAGTTGTTAGTTTCAAGTGACGACCGCAATAATCAGTTTCTTCAACTGATAAAAGTATTCTGCCGGCAACACTCCCAGTCGTTTTCACACAATTCGTCAAAAGTTCACTTAA